>OY804592.1:19464376-19738989 GCA_963680895.1 Fragum sueziense
TGATAACAAAAGAACTTTTGTATGAAATGTCACAGAAAATACTGAGACAAAAGGAGAAAATGCTGATTATCAGCATTTTATTCTTTTGTCACAATGTTTTCCAAAGCTTTTTTCATAAAGACATCAAAACCAGGTGTTGTTTGGGAAAGGGTTAAGCCACAGGTGAGCCAAATTTTGAATGAAAAGAGTAAAGAATGTGTTTGTTTATTTTTCAGATTGCCCAAAACAGATTACACATATGCTAAAAGGTAGGCTCTTTTTTCTCTTGTAAATTGTAAATTTAGATTTAGAAGTTTGACAAGTTCATAATAGATAATCAATGATTTTATAAATGCTGACAAGATTCAACATTGAGGGAAAAGGAGATAATCCAGTGCCAGTGCATGTTGTCCAACATTTGCTGTGGTTTATTTCCTAGGTTCAGGTGAAGTTTTTACTGAACCTTTTCAGTAGCACATGAATTTATTTTTCTTCTACTTAACTCTTTCACAAACATTAAAAAATCAGGTCCAATTTGAAACCTGCTACTGAAAAAATGATGTTTATAAAGAAAGGTTTTGTATACAATTTACACATTAATTAAAGAAAATGTTGAAGCAAAGTGAGATAAAGCTTGGTGTTAGCATTTTCTTTGCTTCAATGTTTACTTTAAAAGCATTTTCTTCTATTGCTTCAATGTTTACTTTAAAAGCCTTTTCTATAAGGACCCTTTTGCTTCAAATGTTTTCCTAAGCCTTTTCTGTAAGGACGTCAAAACCTTGTCCTGGTTGGGAAAGGGATAAGTTTTTTTGCTCAAACATTTAGGAAAAAGAAGAAAGTGTTGATTATAACCTGAAAGTTTTTTGCTTGTTGGTGAAGGATTATATATTTTATGGGAAGTTAGGTAGAAGACTGGATCAATAAACCAGTGAATTATATTGTCATAAAAGAATGGTGTGATGTATTTTGTATAATGTAGCTTTTGATCTACATCCTTTATCAAACAAGGTAGATACCTGGTAGGTCTCACTTGACACAGATTTACTTGTTCAACAACGGACGATTTTATCCAGTTAATCATGACATAATTTTGGACAAATTGTACTATTTCATGGTTGTTGTTATAAAATCACGTAACTACAGCTTGAATCAAGCTGTAGGTACGAGATTTTATAACAACACCGAGGATTTATTAGAACATAATGGTAAACCAAGTCTACTTTAGCACAAAATTCTAGACTTTGCTATTCTCAAACAACCAAACAAGCCTTGCCACATGTTTCACCCATTGTTAGTTTCAGGCAGTTAGCAAAATTTCAGAATGGCCCAAATTCAAAGATGTTGCAGATGACAATATCAAGAGAATGGGATTCTAAATTTTTCAGTTATTTTGATTGGAAAACATTGTGGTAAGTGAAAAAAATTGCATGTACAATGTTTTCTATCCAAAAAGACAAAAAAAAAAAAAAATTCGTTCACTTGAAATTGTCGTCTGCAACATCTTTGATTTTTGATCAGTCTAAAGGTTTGTCATTTGGTAATGGGTTAAACTTAAAAATGATGTGAATTTTGCCCTCTGGAAGTGCAGGTTCAATATTTTAAGGTTTTGCCAAATTCCATTTCAGTGGTAGTTACAGTCCAAGATTCTTCGGACGTAAATACGTGTCACCAAACATGTCCCGATACCGACTTGGTGTAAAGGGGCGTGGCCTAGAGAGCGATGAGGCAGAGTTTAGTGATGAAGGGGAGGTCATGCATATTCATGACTATAATGATGAATACTATGACGATGACTTTGACGATGAGATTGACTATGATGATGATAGAGCTTCTAATGCTTCCTATGAGACAGGTAATTAGTCTGGCTCAAAAGCTGCAGCAACAACAAAATGCATTTTATACGCTTAACCCTTTCCCAAACGGCAAATCTTCAAAATTTCCCTTTCAAAAGCTGCTGCAGATGACAAATGGACCTTGCTTAAGATAGAATTTGTGTACAATATAGCATATATGCTGGTTATCAGCAGTTTCTTCTTTTGTCTCAATGTTTTCCCTCACCATTTCTATAAGGGACGTCAAAACCAGGTCTTGTTTGGGAAAGGGTTAAACACTGAAAGATGCAATAATGTTTATCACCACACTTTGTTTGGTCTAACTTTAAGTCTACAAGGCAATTCAACTGATTATCCGTCAAGTCATATGTCTTTACCAATAAGATTGCATGTTATGTTGTTTGAGTAGGAATCTATTCATAACTTCTAAGGCTTGCAATTTAGACTAACAGATTGAACTCTGTTGAAAAAATTGAAAGGTGATCTAGATATTCGATCGTTTCCTTACTTTATCATTTTCTTGTATTCTTTGTATTGATATGATAAAAGAAGATCAAATCAGTTACTTAGCAAGGTTAAGTTCTTTGAGTATGGTCATTTATTGAAATATTTGCCTTCATTGGGACATTTTGATGCCTAAATGCATGGATTTTTAATTAGAACATATAAGTTACAATGTGCATTTGATTATCATAACTTTTACAATGGATTTAGTCATAGTGAATAATACTTCTATTTATGTTCTGGACAATAATGCAATGTTAACTATTTCATTAATTAACCTATTACTGCTTAGTGAAGCCTATTGACTCCCTAACAAAAAAAGGCTTGGGAAAAAACAATGTGGAAAATGAAGAAATTGCTTTTGAAAAGCAATTTATTAATTTCCCACAACATTTTCTACCCATATTTTGAACTTCATTCCCTTGAAATTGTCGTCTGCAACATCTTTCAATTTTGAACAGTCCCAAATTTTACCGTTTTGGTAATGGGTTAATATTCTATTTCAGTGTTAGAGGATGGTATGTCATTAAGATCTGGGAAAAATCTCCAACTAATGCGGGAAATAGAGCATGAACACGAAGATGGGTCGGTGGAAAACATACCAAACACCAGCAAGCGGGGATCAACAAGAAAAAATAACAACACCGTGAACTCCAACTTACTCATCGAGAGATATGATGTTCATTCAATGAGTAAAAAGTTCTCTGTTAGACAGCAGCAAAATGAACGACAAATGTCAATGTCCGAACAAAAATCATATCGCAATAAGAATTCATCTCGGAACCATAACGCAGGATATGTTAGTGGCAATAGTGAATATTCGAATCAAAACACAGACAGATATAGACGACGGACGGTGAGTTCATATACAAATGGATATGATGCATCGTCATTGTCTAGAAATGGTGGACATATTGATAATAGATATGTGAACAGTCGAACTGTGCGTAAAACTCTAGAATTTGATGAAACAGATTCGGGTGTAAAAGAAAAGGCAGCTTTAGAGATACCAGAGAAAATGTTGAAATCAAAAAGTCAAGAAACATCAACCAAGGTGTTGAACCATTTGTATGGTAAGTGATTGTTAGATTGAACTTTGAATTTGACTAGTAGAAATTCTGTAATTAGATTGATTTTACATTAGATTGAATGATTGAAAGAATCTTAGGAAAATGCTGTAGGATCTTTTTCAGTTGTCTTGATTGTTTCATCTGAAACACTTTTGTGTCTTGAGCTGTGGCTCCTCATCATAGAGGCTTATCCTTCGATCAAAGCATTTAACCCTTTCCCAAACAAGACCTGGTTTTGACATCCCTAATAGAAAAGGCTTGGGAAAACATTGAAACAAAAGAAGAAACTGCTGATAACCAGCAGTTTCTCCTTTTGTCTCAATATTTTCTGTCATATTTTACACAAATTCTATCGTTAATAATTTCTATTTGTCATTTGTGGTAGTTTTTGAAAAGGATTGCCCGAAAATTTCGTCGTTTGGGAAAGGGTTAAGAGCCCCTATCTGGTACAAGATGTGATGTACTTGATTGAAAAAAGGTTAAAAACTTTATAATAACATTTCTAATTTCTTACATGTCTTATACAAACTTCTCACTTGCATTTTAGGTTTAGACCCCACAGATTCAGACACAGAGTTCTCAGACAACGGTACAGAAACCGACTACACAGAGGAGTACAACATATCAGAGAGGTCACAAGGTCAAGGTCACAGAGGTCAAGGTCACAGGAGCTATACCACAACAACAACAACTACAACTACTGTAGTCACCACTGTTACAGGTAAAATTCTATCACTTGGTGTTTTAACCCTGTCCCAAACAAGACCTGGTTTTGACGTCCCTAAGAGAAATGCTTGGGAAAACATTGAGACAAAAGAAGAAACTGCTGATAACCAGCAGTTTCTCCTTTTGTCTCAATATTTTCTGTTCCATATTTTGCACAAATCCTTTCTTTAATAACATCCATTTTGTCATTTGTAGCTGTTTTTGAAGTGGATCACCCTAAAATTTTGTCGTTTGGGAAAGGGTTCAGGGATGCAGGTTTTAATTCAAGCTTGATAAGGGTTTATTACTTATTGCATAATCATTCAGAAGATCTATATGTTTACATACTGTATATTATAGTCTCATTAATAAGTTTCACACAGTCTGAACAATCATATAATGCCTACTTTTTGCATGCAATATAGAGTAAGGCACATGTAAATCTAATTAAAGTATGATCAGACAACACATATGTGCAGGCTGATCTTATTCTATCTGCCTGCTTGTCCTATTTCAACATCACAAGGACTTGTTTTGGTATGTTTCAGAGTCATTCAGAAGGTTTACTCAACCAGTGTTAGAACAGACCTGGAGATATGTGGGTCAGCCATTGTGGACTTATGTTGGCCACCCTGTATGGTACTATGTCCTCCATCCCATCTTGTCCGTCATTTCTACCGTCACATCATCCATCATCGTCACCACGTGGGAGACCCTGTTTGGTGAATCTGGGGTCATCAGCGGCGCAGTCGACGCCTTGTCTGTGGGTATTCGGAAGTCAAATGCTGCCGGGCCATTTAACTACATATCATCAGCGTTCATGTGGATTCTCAGAAAGACAGAAAGTTTTATCATGCAGTTTGTTCTCTTAGATGTTTGGCTGCTTAGCAGGTGAGTAATTTGCTTGTAATCAAAGTGTTGAAATCTTTCTGCAAAAAAACAAGCTTGTCAAAATTTGATAAGGAACCAACTTGTTAAGGGTACAATTTGTGCACAGTATAGAACACAAGATATTGCGACTGCAGGAGAAAATTTGATATGATCATTATCTTCTTTTTCCTCGATGTTTTCAAACGCCTTATTTACCCGATACATCAAAACCAGAACTTCTTTTGAAACAGTACACTGTATTAAAACATGATATGTTTCATTGTAAATGTAAACAAACCAAGCATATAGTAACGAGCATGACATATGAACATTTTGTAACATTAAGCTATGAATCAAATTGGCATAATCTATATATAAATATTAAATTAGATATTCTTCAGAATTTGGACAATACCATGTCGAAAAAAGAGTTGTGTCTCAAACCTTCAATTACTTAGTTTTATTTGAAAATTTTGATAATTTTCATGCCCCCGTATAGAAAGATTGGGGGCATTTTGTTTTAGCAGTGTCTGTCTGGCTGTCTGTTTGTCTGTCTGTCTGTCATTCTGAAAACTTAAAATGAAAATTTAACATTAGCATTTTTTTTTGGGGGGGGGGGGGGGGAGAATTAGTGTTTCATGAATACATCATGTTTGTTATATTTCAGACGGAGAAATCGAGGTTGTTGTTTTTGTCTACCCATCATCTTACTTCTTCCATTCATCATAGCTTTAGCATCAAGTAAGTATAAACAATTCAAACAATTGTTCATTTAACATGAAGAAAATATTTCTGAAAGAATTCTATCCCAATCTGCATAGATTTACTCTGGTTAGGAATATTAGTGACTATACCTTAATTAATGAATGAAAATGAATGAAATAGATATGAAAAGTGGTGAGAAATAATTTAGAAAAACTATGGATTAAAAAATTAATCCTATCAAAAACTGTGCGATTCTAGACCAAATCAATTTGGAAGAAGTTGTATATTCAAGTTGATAAAATTTCAACTTTTTCGATACTTTCTTGTTAGAAAAATTGTGGGAAATGAATAAATTGCTTGTTTCAAGCAATTTCTTCGTTTTCCAAAATGTTTTCTTAAACCCTTTTCTTGAGGAACATTAAAAGGAGCAAATTTGTATTAAAAGGTCAAGAAAATTTTGGGTTAAAATCAAATAATGTTGATATATTTTCAGACAGAGAGTTATGGAGTGGGGCCATATTTGGTAATTCAACGTCCAGCATGTTCTCATTTCCTTCATTCTCATACTATGACCGTCCAGCACCAAAAATACCAGATAATGTTCCATTTGTAAGTAACATTAAAATTCTACTGCATTTAGTATTATTAAATTCAAATATCATGAAGATTGGGTCATATTGTTTTACTCATGTCTGTCTGTTTGTCCATCCACCTGTCTGTCTGTCCAAAAACTTAACATTGCCCATGATTGGCCATTTCGGGGGCATTCATGTTTCGCAAACATATCTTTTTTAGATCATACAAATCTTTCTTCAAAGAGTTTATTACATTACCATGTCAATAAGGAATTTCACAAGACAAGAATAATCCTGTAAAAATATGGCATTTTTTCAAGTCGACAAATAATTTATACTGCTGTTTTGTAAAATATGTGAATATTTCTTTTCCAGGACAAGGATGAGTTTTTCAGCCAGCTGAATCGTGAAGTGAAGGTGTGGTTGTTACAACATCAACAATTACAAAGTGCCAACCAGTTGACCGTTGCCGACGTCGAGGCCATTGTACATAGAATACTGCAGAAAGAACTAGCTACATTGAGAGATGAAATGGCACAGGCTGCTGTAATTAGGGACCAAAAACAGGTGATTGTTTTGTCACATTAACCCTTTAACCCTCTCCCAAACAAGACCTGGTTTTGACGTCCCTAGTAGAAAAGTCTTGGGAAAACATTGAGACAAAAGAAGAAACTGCTGATAACCAGCAGTTTCTCCTTTTGTCTCAATATTTTCCATGCCATATTTTACACAAATCCTATATTTAATAACAACCATTTTGTCATTTGTGGCAGTTTTTGAATTGGATCACCTAATATTTTGTCGTTTGGGAAAGGGTTAAAGCATTATAAAGGTTTTGTAATATCTTTTAAACAAAACAATTGTGTTTGCCTATAAAAGAAGAAGAAAAATCTTAGGTCTAGTTGAATACTAGAAATTTCTGTCGCTGTAAAAATAAAACATGGAAAGTATACCTATAGTTAATGCAATTCTTTTTTCAAGCATTGACAACATCAACTGCAAGAACAACAATGGTATCTTGAGGTACCATTTTTTTTTTGTAAATTTTCCCTTGAACATTATGTAGTAAAGATGATGATAATTGTAATTTATAATAAAATTCCACTTTTCAGACCAACTGGAAGACAGACCATGAAGAAAGAATAGAAAATATTGTCAAACAGTATAACAGTCTACTAGTCAATATACAGGTATGTTTATGTTAAACCCTTTTCCAAAATAGACCTGGTTTTGACAACCTTGACAACAGTCTCTGGAAAACATTGAGACAAAAGAAAATGCTGATAATCAGCATTTTCTCCTTTTGCCTCAATATTTTCTGAGCTACATTGTACACAAATGTCGTCTCTTTGAGTACTCATTTTGTCGTCTGCAGCTCCTTTCAAATTGGATTTGCCTATTTTTTGTCGTCAGGGATAGGGTTAAAAGAAAACACAAGCATATGGAAACATCAACATCTTTTGGATGACAGCTCCTTGAGGTTTTTAATTTTACCCCACAGAATTTAGATTATATTGTTTCACTAAAGAAAGATATCATGGCTCCTAAAGCTAGCTATTATATCTCTCAACATTTTTTGTACTCTTTGGGCTTGAAGAGAAATTTCTTTTTCCTTAGTGTCTTCATTAGGGTGTGTAGAAAATTCAGGTTTTATCCTTGATAGAATTCAAAATAGTCAGTCTGTCCGGTCAACTAGTTTTCCAGACTTCTTTTCTAAACACTGGCATGTATTGAGTTGATTTGGGCATATGAATGTGCATTAAAGAGTTACAGAACAAGCTTGAGTTTTGTTCCCATCCATTGATTTGTGAGGAAGATGCTGAACTTAGAAAATTAATGGGAAAATACAGTTTTCAGGACTTTTCATTACTAAATCTTGTAATACAAAAAAGTATATCTCTATGAGTTTACATGGATAAAGCCATTAGGGCACTTGGTATTGCTATGCAATGCTTCAGAATGCTTGTTTTTGTCATATTTCAGAATTTGGAGTCCACTGTATCCCAACAAAAAGATGCCATGGCCACAGAAGCCAGCAGTGATTTTTCTCAACACGCACTGCTTCTTGCTGGACTGGAGGAAAAATTGTCTGCGCAGAAGTCTCAGCTGGATGATCTGGAGCAACAGTTTGGTGGTCTACTGGTCACAATGAAGGATTAAAACCCATTACCAGATAAAACAAATGTCAAAGAAAATGATTGTTCTTAACCCTTTCCCAAACAAGACCTGGGGCCCGTATTACTAACGATCGTACGTTTGATTTTTATACGCCGCCGGAGGCGGACGTATATTGGCGTCATCTTCTCCGTCTGTCCGTCCATCCGTCCGTCCATCCGTCCGTCCGTACGTCCACTTTTCTTGTCAACGCAACTCCTCCTAAGTTTCTGGCTGGATCTTCTTGAAACTTGGTCAATGTTATCACCTCAATTGGTAGATGTGCATGAAGGAAGGATTTTATGGTTCGTTGATTTTTGCCTGAGTTATGCCCCTTAAAAACTTAGTCTCTGGGGCTTATTGAAATTGCAGCCTTGTCAACGCAACTCCTCCTAAGTTTCTGGCTGGATCTTCTTGAAACTTGGTCAATGTTATCACCTCAATTGGTAGATGTGCATGAAGGAAGGATTTTATGGTTCGTCGATTTTTGCCTGAGTTACGCCCCTTAAAAACTTAGTCTCTGGAGCTTATTGAAATTGCAGGCTTGTCAACGCAACTCCTCCTAAGTTTCTGGCTGGATCTTCTTGAAATTTGGTCAATGTTATCACCTCAATTGGTAGATGTGCATGAAGGAAGGATTTTATGGTTCGTCGATTTTTGCCTGAGTTACGCCCCTTAAAAACTTAGTCTCTGGGGCTTATTGAAATTGCAGGCTTGTCAACACAACTCCTCCTAAGTTTCTGACTGGATCTTAATGAAACTTGGTCAATGTTATCACCTCAATTGGTAGATGTGCATGAAGGAAGGATTTTATGGTTCGTTGATTTTTGCCTGAGTTATGCCCCTTAAAAACTTAGTCTCTGGGGCTTATTGAAATTGCAGGCTTGTCAACACAACTCCTCCTAAGTTTCTGGCTGGATCTTAATGAAACTTGGTGGATGTTATCACCTCAATTGGTAGATGTGCATGAAGGAAGGATTTCATGGTTCATTGATTTTTGCCAGAATTATGCCCCCTTCAATCTTAGTCTCTGGGGCTTAATGATATTTCAGCCTCGTGAATGCAATTCCTTCCAGGTTTTTCACTGGATATTTATAAAAACCTTTTTGTGAACACAATTTTTTAAAGGTTTTTCAGTGAATATTTATAAATCCTTGTCAATGTCATTTTTTTGTCTCAAGTTTTATAAGTGGCGGCGTATATTGTGACGATGGCACTCTTGTTGCATAATTACTTTGTAACAACAGCCCTGATTGGCTCAGTCGGATTTCTCGTGCAATCAGATGTCTTGTTACACAGTTTACACAAAAACTTGATCGTAAGATGTTTAGTAATACGGGGCCCTGGTTTTGACGTCCCTATTATAATAAACTTGGGAAAACATTGAGGCAAAAGAAGAAAATGCTGATAACCAGCATTTTCTCCTTTTGCCTCAATATTTTCTGTGCTATAATGTATGCAAATCTCATCTTTATCAACAACTATTTTGTCATTCGCAGAGGCTTTAACACAGGAACATTCTCATTTTTGCCGTTTGGGAAAGGCTTAAAAGGGTAGAAAACATTGAACGGAAAAGAAGAAAATGCTGACATTTCAGCATTTTCTTCTTTTCTTTCTGTTTTCTACTCAAAATCTCTCCTATGGACAACAAAATTATACTCATTACCTAATATTATCATATTTCAGAATTTAGAGTCCACTGTTTCACAACAAAAAGATGCCATGGCCACTAAAGCCAGCAGTGATTTCTCACAACACGCACTGCTTCTGGCTGGACTGGAGGAAAAATTGTCAGCACAGAAGTCTCAGCTGGATGATCTGGAGCGACAGTTTGGTGGTCTGCTGGTCACAATGAAGGACTGCTGTAAAAATGAGACATTCTATGCTGCTTTGGTGAAAGATGGAGTGGATGCAATACTGAAAGAGGTAAAGTCCTGAGATGAAAAAAAAAGCATAATTAAATATTGCTGCTTTTCAACAAAAACCTCGTAACTGCAGCTTAAAACAAGCTGCAGTTAGGAGGTTTTTTGTTGAAAAGTGATAATAAAGGACTTGAAACAAAATTAGAATTATTTCTCATGGTTAGGTATAAAAAAAAGTTCTTTGATAAGTAGTTCCAATATCTGCTTCCAATATCTGCAAGCAAATTGTAGAATCTCACTGGCCTCATAATATATGCATGCAACCATTATATGTTGACGATTTCTTTGTCAGATCTTGTAAACATCCTGTTCTCAAAAGAGCAAACGATATATCAAAATACAATATTTGTCATACAGCTTTTAGTTTCCATCTTGGCATTGTGCTCTGTTGAAAAGGATGGCTTGTAGAAAAATGCATTTTGATGTAAAAACCAGTATTTGGTTCTGCAACAGATAGATACAGATTTAATATAACATGAAAGTGTCTTTCAAATCCTTAGCCTTGGAGTCGTTATATGTACCAAACATACTGAACTAAAAAAGAAACTTTCGCCAAGTTTGAATGTAGATGTCTCTTAAGCGCATCTGAAGCTGGAACTTTACGTTGACTAAACATATCAGGCTTTTATACAGGCATTAGCCAACTGATTTTGCAAATGAAATAAATGAGTTTTAAAAGCTACCAACTGTATGTATGTGTGTACCCATGAACAACTGGCAAATACTTTGCGAAATTTTCTCTTAAGCTCAGTATAGTTATATTAAGTAATTCAGTATGCCATCATTAGTGGTTCAAATGTGGTGTGACTTTAACCCATTGCCACATAATGACGTCTTTTGACACCTTGCAAAATAAAGACTAAGGAAAAGAATGAAGAAATTGCTTGAGACAAGCAAATTCTTCATTTCCCAAAATGTTTTCTACCCAAAAAGACTAACAGATTTTGATGTTGAAGTTGTTGTCTGCAGCTTCTTTAAATTTGGACCTTCCTAAAATTTTCTTGTTTTGGAAAGGGTGAAAACAATGATATTTAATATTTACAGAGAATGGCAGGCTATGCGAGTGGCACAGCAAACGATGCTTTCTCAGAATGGCTGAAACTGAACACCGTCAACCAGGCCGACAATGATGCCAAGCTTGCAGCGCTAGCATCAGATGTGAGGGCTGATGTCCTGGCCATGATTAAAGCCCTGGAAGAAAAACAACAACAGTATCATCAAGAACTACAACAACTTCATGAAGAAAAACAAGTAAACCAACAATATATAGTCAACATGGGCTCTGGTGTTGGCATTGATGAACAGGTTTGTTAAGTTTTTTAAAAATGTTGAAGCCGGCTCAATAATTGACGAAATAGAAAATCTTGTGGAAAAAGAAGAAAATGCTGATGATCAGCATTTTCTTCTTTTTCCTCAAATTTTCTAACAAATTTGGAATTAAACACCATTGACTGGGCAGACAATAATGCCAAGCTTGCAGCGCTAGCATCAGATGTGAGGGCTGATGTCCTGGCCATGATTAAAGCTCTAGAAGAAAAGCAGCAGCAGTATCATCAAGAACTACAACAACTTAAGGAAGAAAAACAAGTAAACCAGCAATATATGGTCAACATGGGCTCTGGTGGTGGCATTAATGAACAGGTTTGTCAAAATTTTTAAAAATGTTGAAGCTGGCTCAATAATTGACAAAATAGAAAATCTTGTGGAAAAAGAAGAAAATGCTGATCATCAGCATTTTCTTTTTTTTCCTCAAGATTTTCCAACAAATTTTGAATTGAATACCATCAAACAAAAAAGATAATGACGCCAAACTTGCAGTACTTGCTTCAGATGTGAGGGCTGATGTCCTGGCCATGATTAAAGCCCTAGAAGAAAAGCAACAACAATATCATCAAGAACTACAACAACTTCATGAGGAAAAACAAGTGAACCATCAATATATGGTCAACATGGGCTCTGGTGTTGGCATTGATGAACAGGTAAAATGTGACTTCGAAATTTCTAGGATTTTCTTTCCACAAGAATTTTTTTTTCCACCAAAATTTGAAAGTAAAAGCAGATTGATGACAGATTAATTAACATTGATTTTGTAAAAGAATTTTGTATAGTGGATGTGGATTTTAACATAAAATAATTAAAGGCAGAATAACACTTAACATCTTGCAAATTTTCCGAGAACTTCGTACAAAAAAAATAAATATATATTATTAAAATATGGTCTTTAAATTGCATATATGCCAAATCTTAGCTTCCTACCTTGTGTATTGGCTTAGATGTCGACGGATTTAAAACCCCATGATTTGTTGTCCCGGGGATAATATTTACAATAATGGAACATATGGGGTTTTAAATCCGTCGACATCCTAGCCAATACACAAGATAGAAAGCTAAGATTTGGCATAGATGCAATTTAAAGGCCATATTTTCATAAAACATATTTATTTTGTACGAAGTTCTCGGAAAATTTGCATGATTTTAAGTGCCATTCCCCCTTTAAGGCTAATTTTGAAAAAAAAATGATCATTTAGTGAAGTAAAGGTGAATATTGAAATCATACATTATATTTTACAATTATATATATTTTCATTCTTTACCAGAATGTTTTCAAAAGCATTCAAAATGTCGCAATAAAAAAAGATATTGTTGTGGAACATTATTAGAAAGTAATCAATTTTCAAATGAAGAATATAGTTTAACCCTTTCCCAAACAGCAAAATTTAAGGGTGGTCCAATTTGAAAGCTGTGCACAGCACAATGACAGCAGATGACAAAATGGATGGTACTTAAGATAGAAATTGTGAATATTATAGCACAGAAAACATTGATGCAAAAGAAGAAATTGCTGATTATCTGCAATTTCTTCTTTGGCCTCAATGTTTTCCCAAACCTTTACTAATTGGGGCGTCAAAACCAGTTTTTGTTTGGGAAAGGCTTTATTGTAATCCTGGTATCCACATTGTTTCCTGTAATATTTTAGAAAGTAAAGCTGCTAATAGAGGCTGCCCTTCTACGATACAGTGCTGACAGAATCGGTATTCCAGACTATGCTCTTGAATCGGCAGGTAGGGTTTTGATGGTCATTAAACTTTGTATTTTCATGGGTGGTAATGGAGAAAACATGCTCCAGAAAGAGCCGACGATATTTGATTGTCTCGTTACATACCGGTACTTTAGAGGTAGTTGCATACAGTGAAAATCTGTCAACAAACGTATGTGTTAAATACATTTTTTTATCGAGCCGGGACTTTATGTCCGGGGAGCTAATGTCACAGCCCTAGTGTCTGCGTCGCGTCCCGTCGCGTCTTCACTTGAAAAACTTTAACCTGGTCTATATCTCGGGCACTATTAGAGATACAGCCTTGATATTTCATACATAGATACATCTCGACAAGACCTTTCATTTGGGACCATTACCCTTGACCTTGGAGTTTGACCTACTTTTAAAGAATTTGCTGTTTTTGTGACAAGCTCCCGTATAGGTGAGCTATGTTGTCTGCGGACAACTCTTGTTGAAATCATTTCTTTTACTGCGAGATTTTGGATAATACAGCGACTGTGTAATATGATTGAATGAAGCTTATTTTGCACAAGAATATTTGGTGTTAATAAGCAGGTTTTTCATGCTATCATTTCAAAACTTATTAAAAACGAAAGTGAAAACTGTGGAATGATACTTTATAATACTTTTACTTCATTTTCATGCGTCTGTTGCCTATTGAGTTTAATACCAACTATTTTGTAGGTGGTACAATTGTGAGTACCAGATGTTCGGAGACCTACTACAGAAAGACAGCCTTACTCAGTGTGTTTGGTATTCCCCTATGGTATTCTTCTAACTCTCCAAGAACAATCATTCAGGTAGGACATTAAAATTAGTTCTGATATGAAGTCAAAATCTAGCTCTTAGAAATACTGTGAAAGGTTGTCTCTAAAGATGGATGTCATTTGATTGGGAAGAGTAAGATGACATTATCATTATCTTACTAAACTTTTCCTTAAAAACAAATTGGTGAAACACTTATCAATCGCACGCCAATGAGAGTTAGGAGTACTGAGATAATTGGCTGATATGAGGAAACAAAGATGAATTGTAATTTCTTTTGAACAGTGTGATAGCCAATAGTTCTACCCAGCCCATGTCTGTACAGGCTGACCTTATTCTATTCTGCTTGTCAAAATTATCAAAACATTCTTGATTCAGTAGGACAAGGATGATTTCTTTAATATGGATTCAGTAAACAAACATATTTTTTTCATTTTTACAGCCAGAAGTTCTACCAGGCCAATGCTGGGTGTTCAGCGGAGCGCAGGGCTATGTTGTGTTAAAGACCTCTACATTGATAACACCAAGTGATTCACATATACCATGTTATTAACATGCATATGTATCTTAAATATTGTACTGCTGAAATTTAAACAAGCATGCATTGTAGAATAAGGTCAGACTGCACATCTATGCAGGCTGACCTTATTCTACATTGTCTGCCAAAACCAAAGAAAAATTCTGGATTCCATATAACAAGGATCAATTTCACTCTTACAGCCAGAAGTTCTACCAGGTCAATGTTGGGCCTTCAGTGGAGCACAGGGCTATGTTGTGTTAAAGACTTCTACACTAATTACACCAAGTGGATTCACCATGGAACATATCTCAAAATCACTGTCCCCATCTGGCAAAATTGACACTGCTCCAAAAGATTTCACTGTAATAGTAAGTATTTTTTCTCACATTTCAAGGTCAACAAATGAACATTCATTTTCTGATACATCACCAACAAAAATGGAGATCAGATATAAAAAAAATGTTCCTGTAAAGCTTCAGTCATTATATCAGTCTTGATAAGTTGGATTAAATCGTACCTTTCTTTGTTGTTATAGTGTGGTTTGTAATAAGTATGTAGTGTCAATAAATTAGTCTGTTCCATGTGCTTCAATGTGTATTTGCTTTAACCCATTCCCAAATGACAAAACTTGAGGGTAGTCCATCCGGAAAGCTGCAGACGACAACATTGGTGTTGATAAAGATATGATTTGGTTCTATGTAGCACAGAATGTATTGAGGAAAAGGATAAAATGCTGTTTATCATTGATTTATAAGAAATATGTCAAATTTGTGCTTTCTCATGAATTAAAAGAATATTTGACCAATATATGATAAGGTAAGGACAATAACTTTATCACTTATGTATTTACCTTGAATGTGTTCAGAAGTGTTTTTTCTGAGTGTATGAAGTACATGTTACATGATGTCATTTACAAAAAGGGATAATGAACTTAGTGTCTTTAAACTTACATAACTGTATTAATTTTACTATTTTAGGGACTTGAGACAGAAAGTGACCAGACAGGAATATCCCTGGGTAATTACACATACACAGATGATGACAGACCACTACAATACTTTCCTGTACAGGTATAGTGGGATTTAACCCTTTCCCAAACAAGACCTGGTTTTGACATCCCTAAAAGAAAAGGCTTGGGAAAACATTGAAACAAAAGAAGAAACTGCTGATAACCAGCAGTTTCTCCTTTTGTCTCAATATTTTCTATGCCATATTTTACACAAATCCGATATTTAAGAACATCTATTTTGTCATTTGTGGCAGTTCTTGAAGTGGATCACCCTAAAATTTTGTCGTTTGGGAAAGGGTTAATTTATAGTATTGTTTACAAATCTCCATAGAATGTGTGGGCTATTCTGGACACCCAGGCGTGGGCTTTAGTGTTGGCACTGTCATAATGCTTTGGTTAAGTTTTTATGTGCAAGTTTGTCAAATAACTGCTTCTACTAATGCTATTGCTCTGAAACTTTACACATGCCTCTGTGACCATAATATCAGTCTCTAGGTAAAGATTTATTACTCTTACATGCTTGTAATTTAGTGGAATATTAATCAATATTTAGCCTTTTGGATTTAAATATTCTTGGAAAAGTTTTTATGAGCAACCTTCATATATTTGTGATATTTTTTTCTGTAACAGCTTATGGTTTCAAACGTCGCACATGTATATAATATCGGCATCTATGCAAAGACTTTTTGTTCACTATCCAGCACTTGATAGTCGTGCTTGGATATCCTGAGAAAGCTCTTGTTATAGCTCCCATGTATCATAAGATTTGTGGCATATTGTTTATTGATGTCTGTCTGTCTCTCTTTCCGAAACTTAATGTTTGCATTTTCTTGAAAAGTATTAGAGAAACAAATCTGAATAGTCTCATATGATAACAAAAAGTCATTGTTTAGAGGTTTTCATTGATATGGATTTTCCTGAAATTGTATTCTCAAATGTATTTCATTTCTGATTTCAGTTGAGCACAGACAAATTGAAGCCGTTCTACCTGTATGAACTGAAAATACTGGATAACCATGGCAACATTCATTTTACATGTCTGTATCGATTCAGAATTCACGGAAAACCATTCCAGTACTAGTAAAACAATACAGAACTGAGAATACTGGATAACTATGGCAACATTCATTTTACATGTCTGTATCGATTCAGAATTCACGGAAAACCATTCCAATACTCATAAAAACATTGCATTCATAGACGATATGTGGAGGGTAATTTCAGATGACAAAAATAAAGGCTGATATTGGAAGCTTTTGCAGATGTCAATGAAGATCATTCAAGTACTCATTTATCAAAAAATACATTCACATCTGATACATGGACAGTAATTTCAGATGACAAAAACAAATGCTAAAAATGGATTTTTGTTTCAAAATTCATGCAAAAAACTGTTTGGACTGGCCCATTTTAAAGTGTTGCAGGCCGCATAGAGTAGAAAACATAGAAGGAAGAGGAAGAAAATGCTGATTATCAGCATTTTCTTCTTTTCCTTTCAAAATTTTCATAATACAAATATTAGTATTATAGAAAACTTTTATTAGTGATAAACAAGCCAGACAGAAAAAGAAATCACAAAAAGTGGAAGCCTAAAATATGAAAGATGGAAATAGAAATGCTATGATACAGAGTTATTTCCAAAGCTTTCTTCCAATTATACTATAGTTACTCAATTCTATTGATGAGTAATATGTTAAAGAATAGAAGTGTGCCTTGATAGATAAACATGCCTTTATTATTCAGAGGCCTTCATTGATTTGTAATTGAATTAAATTGTTGAAAATGACTGTAACAAGCCTGCATTAATCTTTTCCCAAGCAATTACATGTTTTAATGTTTACAATAGATCTGGTGATTTTATGGAAAGCTTTGAGGAAAAAGAAGAAAATGCTGCGAACCAGCATTTTCTCCTGTTTCCTCAATGCATTCTTCATTACTGAATTAAAGTTTTATGAAATCACATTTATCATCTGCAGTTTCTTTTAATTTGGTCAAGTTTAGAATTCTTTTGCTTGGGAAAGGTTAAATATTGAACTTTAGATAAAAATTGAATGATTCCGTTTTGAAATGGTTATTATGTTGCATATCATGATAAGGTTTTTAAGAAAAAAAAAAGATTTATAGACTTACATGTATATCATTTTCATTGATTCATGAGCAATACATTCCTAAGTTTGCAATGAGAATAGAATTATTTTCGTATGATTGAGAATCATTCAGAAATAACATCACAATTTTCAAATTTTCAAAAATGTTCAAATTGTTGTTACTGTTTAGGATTAATTCTTTCCCCGACAAGACCTGGCTTTGACAACCATATAAGATAAGGCTTGGGAAAACATAAAGGCAAAAGAAGAAAATGTTGATAACCAGCATTTTCTCCTTTTGCCTCAATGCTTTACATGCTATATCATGCACAGATCCAATTTTTATCAACATCCATTGTATAGTCTGCAACAGCTTTTGAATTAGACTGCCATGAAATTTTGCTGTTTTGGAAAGGGTATTCTTGTGTATAAGTCAAAAATTTTATGGTAAACTATAGTTAGTTTAAATAATTTTACTCAACACAGTTGTTTTACATTTATTCAAATATTCTTAATTCTTCACCATTTGACAAAATTTTCTTCTGGTCTGATCCATTACCAGACAGCAAATTTTTGGACTGTTCCAAATTCAAAGATATTGCAGATGACAATTTCTTGTGAATGAAAATCTCGATTTTTAGGTCTCTTTTAAGGACAGATCCTCCATTTATTTCCTACGGTAAGATTTTTTTTATTTTTTCTGTACTGATATTTAAATATATGAGAGGTAAAAAAATGACTTAAAAACTATAGGTCACCAAGCGAATTAAAAAGTTATTGGATTACAAGGGAGACTACTCTTGTCTAAAATTGCAAAAATGAGGTGTCACTTAAATACCCACAAAAAAATGTGTTCGAAATGACTAGGATTGCATAAATACGTCTTTATTGTGTTCAATATGTTTTATTCTGTCTAAATGAGTATCAATTTGGGAAAATTTAGTGATGATTTTGAAATTTTTAGCAAAACATTCTTTCAAAAGTAGCTGAAATTGCTCTTTTTTCGACACGTTTCTGATAATAAAAAATATTCCAGCGGTAAGAATTTTTTCTTTTTTGGTATAGACATAGTGCTTGGTCATACCTACAAAAACAAGAAAAGAAAAATATATCAAACCAAGCGTTTTTCTTAGTTATAAGGAAAATTTGGTTTACTTTTTGCTGCTTTGTCCGAAATTGTTTCACTACTTTTATCCATTTCCATCCTTATTACCAGCTTTAGATAATAAAAAGTGTCATCTTTTGTGTCCATCTGAAGCGGACTAGCTCATAAAGACACCACTGTGCTTTTGTTGCTCCGTTTCCTATTGCTAACGCCACATGTTTGAACGCGTAACAGAAAGCAAAATGTACCATCCGAGTACTATTACACTTTAATTGACCAAACAGAGAAAATTGAATTAACCGGAAAGGGTCTTGTCATTTATCAACCAAACATTAACTAAATGTAAAAAATACATTTGCTGAAAAGGCCAATAACTGAAACAGCTTTATTTCGTTATTTTAGGATATGCGCAGTAAGTTGCGCAGTAACAACTGGAGGATCTGTCCTTAATAGAAAACATTGTGGGAAATGAAGAAATTGCTTGTCACAAGCAAGTTCTTCATTTTCCACTAAGCTTTTCAAAGCCTTTATCCGATGGTGTCTCAAAAGGTGTCCATGTGTGGAATGGGTTAAGTAAAGAATTATTCCTTTTCAAAAGAAATGTTCTTTCTTCAAATTGACTTTAATTGATTTTTCAACCATTAGTTTTGTCATAATGCAAGAAGATCTGTTTAAAAAAATGCATCAGTGTGCTTAATCACCAAAACTTTGCATAATTCCTTATTTTCTTTAGTCTAGAATTAGTATGTCTGCTTTTGATTAGTACGCCTGAGATTTATAAATAATTGCAGCTGAGAATATTCAACTGTGTGAGTTCTTTATTGTTTGATTCATTGCAATATGTAAGATATTTTATGTTGTGTTCAATATTTTATTATTTTTCGTTTTCTGTAAATGATGCAGACATATTTTTTCAGCAAGCCGGGACTTTATGTCCGGGGAGCTAATGTCACAGCCCCAGTGTCTGCGTCGCATCACATCTTCAAAAACTTTAACCTGGTCTATATCACAGGTACTATTTGAGATACAGCCTTGATACTTCACACATGGATACCTCCTGCCAAGCCCTTTCATTTGGGACCATGACCTTTAACCTAGTGACCTTGACCTTAGAATTTGACCTACTTTTAAAAAACTTTTACCTGGCCTATATCTCATGCACTATTGCAGATAGAGCCTTGATGTTTCACATATGTAATCTCATTTCACGACCTTGACACTTTGACCTAGTGACCTTGACCTTTAACCTTGATCTCTTTTTTGTGACAAGTTCTCGTATAGGCGAGCTATGTTGTCTGCAGTCAACTCTTGTTACGTGTGTCCTTGATGCTGTGTAAACCCTTTCCAAAAAAAATGTTAAATGACCAGTTCAAATTGAAAGAAACATTATAAAAGACAAAAGGATTGTTACTTTATTCCTTAAATATTTGCATACCGGATAATAGCATTGAAAGTGTTGAGAGAAAATAAGACAAGAGGACCATGATGGTCCTATATCGCTCACCTGAACCAAAATGATATAAGCAACACTTTTCTTCAATTCAAAAAATATTTATGACTCTTAAGACTGAAAACGAACTTATGGTCAATAACATTGTGAAAATCGAACTCATCCAAGATTTCATCGTGCCCAACATTGTGTCCAAGATTTGTCTTGTTTGATAAATAATTGTAGATTCTGGAGTATAAACAAGGTCAAAAACAGCCGAAAACAGCAATTTTGTCAAATTCAAGGGCACATAACTCTCGACTTTCTGGTCAGATCAGGCTGAAAATCAAACTCATCCGAGATCTTATGATATCCAACATTGTGTCCAAGATTTGTCTTGATTGGTCAATAAATGTAGATTCTAGAGTGTACAATGTCTAAAGCAGCTGAAATCGGCAATTTGATCAAATTTAAGGGCACATAACTCTCCACTTTTTGATCAGATCGGACTGAAAATCAAACTTATCCAAGATCTTATGGTCTCAAACATTGTGTTCAAGTTTTGTCTTAATTAATAAATAATAGTAGATTATACAGTGTAAAAAATGTCAAAAACAGCCGAAATCAGCAATTTTATCAAATTCAAGGGCACATAACTCTCATCTTTCTGGTCAGATCAGACTGAAAATCAGACTCATATGAGATCTTATGGTCCCCAACCTTGTGTCCAAGTTTTGGATTGATTGATCAATAATTGTAGATTCCAGAGTGTAAACATCGTCGAAAACAGCCAAAAATGACAATTTTGTCAAATTCAAGGGCAAGTAACTCTCGACTTTCTGATCAGATCAGACTGAAAATCATACTCATCCGGGTTCTCATGGTCCCAAACATTGTGTCAAAGTTTTGTCTTGATTGATGAATAATTGTAGATTCTAGAGTGTAAACAAAGACAAAAACAGCCGAAAATGGCAATTTTGTCAAATTCAAGGGCACATAACTCTCGTCTTTCTGGTCAGATCATACTGAAAATCAAACTCATCCGAGATCTTATGGTCTACAATGTTATGTCCAAGATTTGTCTTGATTGATCAATAATTGTAGATGCTAGAGTGTAAACAATGTCAAAACTAAGTATTTTTCGCATTCAAGGGCAGATAACTCCTGACTTTCTGGTTCGATCTGACCCATAATCGAACTCATCCGAGATCTTATGGCCATACATGTTTTGACCAAGTTTGGTCAAGATTGGCTTATATTTGTAGATGCTAGAGTGTAAACACGAAATTGTGGACGGACGGACGGACAGACGGACAGACGGACAGACGGACGACGGACAAAAAGTGACCACAATAGCTCACCTTGAGCACTTCGTGCTCAGGTGAGCTAAAAATGCTGGATTTAAGTATTTCATTATTTTCCCTCTATGTTCTACAAACCCCTTTGATAAGTGAAGTCAAAATAGAGTTTAATGTTAACCCTATCCCAAACAAGACCTGGTTTTGACGTCCTTAGGAGAAAAGGCTTGGGAAAACATTGAGACAAAAGAAGAATCTGCTGATAACCAGCAGTTTCTCCTTTTGTCTCAATATTTTCTATACCATATTTTACACAAATTTTATCTTTAATAACATCCATTTTGTCATTTGTGGCAGTTTTTGAAGTGGATAACCCTAAAAATTTGCTGTTTGGGAAAGGGTTAATTTTCAGCCATTTATTGGTTTAAAATTACCATTTGTGTTTCAAATTATGTATATTGTGTTTTTGGTAGTGTGTTTGTGCATAATTGATCTGTTTTCGCCCATTTTAATTTTGAAATCAAATGGCATATTGTCCCTCTTAGCATTTTTATACACCGCCGGAGGCGGACGTATATTGGCGTCATCTTCTCCGTTTGTCCGTCAGTCCACTTTTCTTGTCAACGCAACTCCTCCTAAGTTTCTGGCTGGATCTTCTTGAAACTTGGTCAATGTTATCACCTCAATTGGTAGATGTGCATGAAGGAAGGAATTTATGGTTCATTGATTTTTGCTAGAGTTATGCCCCCTTAAAACTTAGTCTCTGGGGCTTATTGAAATTGCAGCCTTGTCAACGCAACTCCTCCTACATTTCTGGCACGATCTTAATGAAACTTGGTCAATGTTATCACCTCAATTAGCAGATGTGCATGAAGGAAGGATTTTATGGTTCATTGATTTTTGCCAGAGTTATGCCCCCTAAAAACTTAGTCTCTGGGAATTTACAATTATTGAAATTGCAGCCTTGTCAACGCAACTCCTCCTAAGTTTCTGGCTGGATCCTAATGAAACTTAGTGGATGTTATCACCTCAATAGGTAGATGTGCATGAAGGAAGGAATTTATGGTTCATTGATTTTTGCCAGAGTTATGCCCCCTTAAAACTTAGTCTCTGGGGCTTATTGAAATTACAGCCTTGTCAACGCAACTCCTAAGTTTCTGGCTGGATCTTAATGACACTTGGTCAATGTTATCACCTCAATTGGTAGATGTACATGAAGGAAGGATTTTATGGTTCATTGATTTTTGCCAGAGTTATGCCCCCTTAAAACTTAGTCTCTGGGGCTTATTGAAATTGCAGCCTTGTCAATGCAACTCCTTCTAAGATTCTGGATGGATCCTAATGAAACTTGGTTGATGTTATTACCTTAATTGGTAGATTTTTGCCAGAGTTATGCCCCCTAAAAACTTAGTCTCTGGGAATTTACAATTATTGAAATTGCAGCCTTGTCAACGCAACTCCTCCTAAGTTTCTGGCTGGATCCTAATGAAACTTAGTGGATGTTATCACCTCAATAGGTAGATGTGCATGAAGGAAGGAATTTATGGTTCATTGATTTTTGCCAGAGTTATGCCCCCTTAAAACTTAGTCTCTGGGGCTTATTGAAATTACAGCCTTGTCAACGCAACTCCTAAGTTTCTGGCTGGATCTTAATGACACTTGGTCAATGTTATCACCTCAATTGGTAGATGTACATGAAGGAAGGATTTTATGGTTCATTGATTTTTGCCAGAGTTATGCCCCCTTAAAACTTAGTCTCTGGGGCTTATTGAAATTGCAGCCTTGTCAATGCAACTCCTTCTAAGATTCTGGATGGATCCTAATGAAACTTGGTTGATGTTATTACCTTAATTGGTAGATTTGCATGAAGTAATGATTTTATGGTTCATTGATTTTTGCCTGAGTCAGCCTTGTGAACGCAATTCCTTCCAGGTTTTTGACTGGATATTTATAAAACCTTCTTGTGAACACAACTTTTTACAGGTTTTTGTGTGGATATTTATAAATCCTTGTCAATGTCATTTTGGTTTCTCAAGGTTTATAAGTGGCGGCGTATATTGTGACCATGGCACTCTTCTTAGTGAATTTTATTATTTTGATACTTCATTAGTAACATCACTTAGTTTTATTTCACTGAGAAAACTTGCCTTTGAAAATATTATTGAACAAGAGGGCCAAGATGGCCCTGTATCGCTCCACTGGCTTTTAGACAATTAGACTACAAACTTCTTCAAGGAATACAATAGAGGTCTATCCAAAGAAGATTCATGCTACGCCAGAATGAAATCCAATTAGTAATTAAGGAGCAGAAATGTTTTCAAAATTTTGTTAAAATTACACTGTTTCATATAGTGAAAAATAAGCCTAGCCCACAGCGGCCAGGCTTTTCATCCGATCGTGAAGGAATTTGGGAGAGATTCATGCAAGGAAGATTCCTGTGAAGTTTGGTTGAAATTGGTCCTGTAGTTTTGGAGAAGAAGATTGTTAAACAATTATTCGAAAATTCAATTTAATTAAATTTATTAAAATTTAAGTTCTACACGGATTTTTTTTTTAAGGAATTTAAAGGAGATTCATGCAAGGAAGATTCATGTGAAGTTTGGTTAAAATTGGTCCAATAGTTTTGGAAAAGAAGATTTTTCAAAAAATTAATCTAATTTCATTAATCAAAATTTAAGTTTTACACAGAATTTATTTTTTTTGAGGAATTAAGAAGAGATTCGTGCAAGGAACATTTCTGTAAAGTTTGGTTGAAATTGGTCCAGTACTTTTGGAGAAAAAGAATTTTTAAAGATTTTTTAAAAATTTAAATCAATTAAATTAATCAAAATTCAAGTTCTGCGTGGATTTTAATCTTTTGAAGGAATTAAGAAGAGATTCATACAAGGAAGATTTCTGTGAAGTTTTGTTGAAATTGGTCCAGTAGTTTTGGAGAAGAATTTTTTTCAAAGATTTTTCGAAAATTTAAATCAATTAAATTAATCAAAATACAAGTTCTTCACGGATTTTATTCTTTTGAAGGAATTTGGTAGAGATTCATACAAGGAAGATTTCTGTAAAGTTTGGTTGAAATTGGTCCGGTAGTTTTTGAGAAGAAGAATTTTTTAAAGATTTTTTGAAAATTTAATTCAATTTAATTAATTAAAATTCAAGTTCTGCGCGGATTTTAATCTTTTGAAGGAATTTGGTAGAGATTCATGCAAGGAAGATTTCTGTGAAGTTTGGTTGACAATGGTCCAGTAGTTTTGGAGAAGAAGAATTTTTAAAGAATTTTTCTAAAATTTAAATCAATTAAATTAATTAAAATTCAAGTTCGGCACGGATTTTATTCTTTTGAAGGAATTTGGTAGAGATTCATGCAAGGAAGATTTCTGTGAAGTTTGGTTGAAATTGGTCCAGTAGTTTGGGAGAAGAAAATTTTTTAAAGATTTTTCAAAAATTAATTCAATTAAATTAATTAAAATTCAAGTACTACACAGATTTTATTCTTTTGAAGGAATTTGGTAGAGATTCATGCAAGGATGATTCGTGTGAAGTTTGGTTGAAATTGGTCCAGTAGTTTTGGAGAAGAAGATGTTTGAAAATTGTTTACGGACGGACGGACGGACGGACGCACGACGGACACAGGGCCATGACATAAGCCCCGCTGGCCTTCGGCCAGTGGAGCTAAAAATGATTAAGTTTGTAAAAACATCTCTGGTTTTGTCTTGCCCAATGGAACAAGCTTTAGAAAACATTGAGAAAAGAAAAAAAACTGATTAACAGCATTTTCCCCTCAATGTTTTCTCTGAATGACATGTAGATGCTTTTTGACATATTTTTGTCTTCTCTTACACCCTAAAATTTGAAACAGTATGAGATTTTGTTATTTGTAAAAGGGTTACACAGTCATTGCAGGATTGTGTGTGTGAAATTTATAATTTTTTGTTTCTGTCTAACTATTATAATTTCTTGCCAGATTAGTCTAGTCTGGCCATTTGTTTTTGTTGATGTGAAGCTTATGTCAAATAATGTTAGTTTTTTCCTTGTCATTGTAACCATTTCCCAAAATGCAAAATTTTAAACAGCTCTCCAAGTAGTAGGAAATGCTGATCATCGATTTATCCTCTGGCCATTATGCCAAGGAGATCGAAGCTGATCATCATTTTGGAAAGTGTTAACATTTTCCCAAAAGACAGCATTTTAGGGTGCTGTAATCGGAAGACAAAATGGACTGTAATAAAGACAAAAATGGTGTAAAATACATCAAAGAAAATATTGAGGCAAGAGAAGAAAATGCTGATTATCACATTTTCTTCTTTTGCCTCAATGTTTTCCCTGTCCTTTTCTGTTAGGCATGTCAAAACTAGGTCTTGTTAGAATCTTTAAACGATTTGTTCAAGATTTCTTAACCTGCTTTTAGAATAGAGTAGTAAGCACTTCAATCCACCAAGATGGTTGTGAAAATGACATATCAATATTGAATTGTTATATGTAAAGATATTTAAAGGCGCGTTCCCATTACCGACCAAATCAACTCAATCAAGCGATCAAGTACTGATCGAGCTTGGTCGGCAAGAGTGATCGGGACTATCGAGCAAGGTCGGCAAAAATGATCGAGTTGATCTAGTTGATTTGGTCGGCAATGGGTCGAATGCGGCTTTAAGAAAAATATTTCAGAAATATTATTTGTTAAGATTATTTAGTAATTAAACAAGAGGACCATGATGGTCCTAAATCGCTCACCTGAATCAAGATGACAAGAGTGATAATGGCAATTTTGTCAAATTCAAAGGCATGAAACTTATAAGGACTTTCTGTTTGGAAACAATTAAGTAATGATTTTGTTCCAATTGATCCTGTAAAGTTGGGTATGAATTAGCATAACGGTTTAGTTTTTTTTTTGATAATTATTTCATTATTTTGCAATATACAACATAGGGCTTATTTTCAAAGCATACTGATCTGTTAAAATTGATTATTTATGATATTATAAGCAAGATTTGGTATGTGATTTGAAAGTATATAGTAAATGGGGACAAACCATCTGATAAGCTAGGCTTATAATCCCTTCTTATTTGTTTACATAAGATAAAAATGGGGCCAGCCAGAGATATTGATAACAGAAATAGATAAGAGAAATAGTAAAAGCTTTCCAAATTTATTACTTATATCAAAACCCGATGTAGAATGTATTAATTTTTTCAAGCAGATGATTGTAATGATCACCAACAACATAGTGTTTCATGAATATTGAAACAAAATATTGCTTTTTGAAAAGCAATTATCTCCTCTTATCTTCAGCTTCTTGTATTCTGGAAGCCATTCATGAAATTAGGTCTTACACAAAATTTCAAGGTTCTAGGCCAAACAGTTTAGAAGAAAACTAAGTATCTCCATTACAACCCACAGTACAGTATAATTTTCAACGCACGGAATTTCCCTTACCCTGCCATACCAAAATACTTTTTAAGGAAATAAAAATTATAAGATACAATTTTGAAACGAGTCACTCAAGGAACTTTCCAGCCAGGTTTCTTTCAAATTGGCCCAATGGTTGATTTTTAAAGAATTTTCTTATGATTTCTCTTTTCTGATAAGCCTCTTCCTCCCCGACACGCCCACATTTTTTTACAAATGTAAAAATTTGTGAACAAACTTTGAGAAGAGAGACTCAAGGAACATTCCTTCCAAGTTTGATTAAAATTGGCCATATGGTTGATTTTTAAAGAATTTTCTTATGATTTCTTAAAGTCCGATAAGCCCCTTCCTCCCTGCCACGGCCATATTTTTTGACAAATGTAAACAATTGTGAATGAATTCGAAAATAGTGACTGAAGACACATTCCTACCAAGTCTGCTTCAATTGGGCCCAATGGTTGATTTTTAAAGAATTTTCTTCTGATTTATCTAAGTCTGATAAGCCCCTTTCTCCCTGCCACTGCCACATTTTTTGACAAATGTAAAAATTTGTGAACAAATTTTGAAAAGAGTGACTTAAGGAACATTCCTGAAAAGTCTGGTTCAATTGGGCCCTATGGTTGATTTTTAAAGAATTTTCTTATGATTTCTCTTAGTCTGATAAGCCCCTTTCTCCCTGCCACGGCCATATTTTTTGACAAATGTAAATAATTGTGTATAAATTCGAAAACAGTGACTCAAGGCACATTCCTACCAAGTCTGCTTCACCTGGGCCCAATGGTTGATTTTTAAAGAATTTTCTTCTGATTTCTCTAAGTCTGATAAGCCCCTTTCTCCCTGCCACGGCCACATTTTTTGACAAATGTAACAAGTCATGAACAGATTTTGTAAAGAGTGACTAAAGGAACATTCCTGCAAAGTCTGGGTCAATTGGGCCCTATGGTTGATTTTTAAAGAATTTTCTTATGCTTTCTCTAAGCCAATAAGCCCCTTTCTCCCTGCCACGGCCACATTTTTTGACAAATCTAAAAATTTGTGAATAAATTTTGAGAAGAGTGACTCAAGGCACATTCCTGCCAAGTTTGGTTCAAATTGGTCTAATGGTTGATTTTTAAAGAATTTTTTTGTGTTTTCTCTTAGTCTGATAAGCCCCGCCCTGCCACGCCCACATTTTTTGACGAATCAAAAATTCGCGAACAAGTTTTGAGAAGGGTCACCCAAGGAACATTCCTGCCAAGTTTGGTAAAAATTGGCCCATTGATATAGGAGGAGAAGATGTTTAAAGAAATTGTGAACGGACGGACGGACAGACGGACGGACGACGGACAAAAAGCGACCACAATAGCTCACCTTGAGCACTTCGTGCTCAGGTGAGCTAAAAATCAAAACTGAGTTGGAAGAAATGGAGTTTTTCACAGAAATGAAATCAACATCATTGAAATTGTATTGACACTGGAAAATTGTATAAAATGTTACAGGTTATGTCTAAGATTAGACTGAAATTTATGAAGACTGAAATTGACTGTATTTGTCCCACCTACTCAAGAAAAGACAAGTATAAAATTTGCTGTTGTTAGTTGCACTTTTATCACAGTGGATAATTATGAGAGACAACATCAACAATTGCATTTGAATGGCAAATAATTTCATGCCAAAAATAGAATTGGTTTATTGTTATGTTTTGATAAACAGACGTTGTTGTCATAAAATCTTGTAACTACGGCTTGAATCAAGCCGTAGTTACGAGATATTATAATAACACCTACGGAAATACTAATGTTTGTCTGAAATAAAGTCATGGTAACTGGAAAAAAATTGTTCCCTAATTGGTTTGAAGGATAGGTGTAAGAAAAGTTAGGCATTTGTTGGATGTGATGGATCTTTCAAACTACACATAATAAAAAAGTTATTGATGAGAAAACAAACCAAATTTATCTCTGACCCGTTTCCACCTTTTCTACTTCAAAGCAAATTCAGCAGCTGGAGGCTCGGTTAGCATGTAGTGGTAGTACTGGTATAAGAAACTACAGGAAATCATAGTTAGGTGCTCCAGCAGCCGCGATGTGACCATAGCAGTTGAAAAAGGTGTTAACACCAATAAATAAAATCAAAGCAAATTTAGATCTGTCACATATTATCAAAATTATTGAAGATTTTATGCTATTGTTGTTGTTGTCACATGATTGCCTGCTGTGTTTTATGTTGTATTTTTGGTTTATGAAATAGTTTTAGAATATAGGTTAGGTATATGTACTGTTAGATATGTATTTGACTTCTAATTTATTATAACTGCTTCAATTTTATAATAAAAATTTTACAAGGAGTATTTTTCTTCTTTGTCTATGAAAACCCTGTAGTCTTTCGCTTTTATTAACCCTTTCCCAAACAAGACTTGGTTGTTATGTCCTTAAGGGAGAACCATTGAGACAAAAGAAGAAGATGCTGATAATCAGCATTTTCTCCTTTTGCCACAATATTTTCTGAGCTACATTTTAAATAAATCCTATCTTTATTGACATCTATTTCATTGTCTGCTACAGCGTTCAATTTAGACCACCCTAATTTTTTGCCGTTTTTGAAAGGATTAACATATTTCACCTCTTTTGCCAGGACCATAAGATATTTTAACCCATTTTCTCATAATAATGCTTTTTGACACCCCATAAGATAAAGGTGTCAGAAAACAATGTGGAGAATGAAGAAATTGCTTGTGACATTTCCATCAATGTTTTCTACCAGGAGAGACATGAAACATGATGTATACTCCGTATATATTGACCTGAACTCTGTGAATATGAAATGAGTAATTGTGACACGGAATAATCGATACTCGCCAGCAATCCTCACTGTCGAGCAGAGTCGATAGTTTCCACATGCATTATGACTTTATTCTGCACATGTTTCTCGTGTCAACATATGCTGGAGGGTGATAATTTCGCATTACAATTACTCATCGCATATTCAACAGGCTCAGATCATTATTTACAGAGTATATTTGTAAAACACAAATGGCCCCAAAATGGCCAAAATTAAGCTTTCAGATGGACAGACTGATGGACAGACAGACAGACAGACAGACATGAGTAAAACAATATGCCCCTGATCTTTTTATAGGAGGGCATTAAAATGTGAAATTTCATTATCTTAAAATTCTGTTCTATCAAAATCCTTAACCATTTGCATAGTTTGAAGTGTGTCAAATCCCATTCGTTGGGTCCAGGGCTCAATCCCCAGGAGAGGTAATTATCTTCTCTGATATTTGTCTTGGACTGATTGGTTGATAATTATAAACAAGGATTGTATGAAGTTTTACGTCCCACTCAACAGATAAGGTCATATGGAGACGGGACCTTAATCATAAACAAAACCTTTTCCAAAACAATATAGTCTTAAGAACAAAAAAATACCAACACACAATTCTATTTTAAACTTCACTTTATTATCCTATAAAGCTACTATATTTATAAATATCAAAATGCTTAAATATATTATAAACAGTATTTTAATTGTGAGAAAGCTTGTCTAGCTATTCTTACAAGCTCAACACTTGTAAACTTACTTTAACAGTTTTCAACAGATAAAGCATTCTATAAAACAAGATTTTTTAAAGCCACTCAATGAGAGCCGCCATTACTCTATACTACTTGTGGAACCCCTCAGTCAATTTTGTAGAAACAATGTAGAGTAAATAATGACCAAGGTGTTCTGAATGCTCCATAATATTATAGACCATGGTGTTCAGAATGCTCCATAATTTATACAAATGATGTCATGATGACATCATTTGTATAAAGTATGGAGCATTTAGAACACCTCACTTTGAATCTCCGTCTCAAAAACACTTTAAACAAGAGGGCCAGAATGGCCCTATATCGCTCACCTGAAAGAAGTTTGAGACACGCCCACTTTTTTTACAAATCAAAATTTCGTGAACAAATTTTGAAAAGGGTCACTCAAGGAACATTGTTGCCAAGTTTGGTTCAAATTGGTCCGATGCTTGATTTTTAAAGAGTTTTCTTATGATTTCTCTAAGTCCGATAACCCTGCCCTGCCAAACCCACATTTTTAGATGACTAAGAAAATTTGTGTACGCATTTTTAAAAGAGTCACTCAAGGAAAATTCTTGCTATATTTCGTTCAAATTGGCCCATTGTGTTTTTATGCCCCCGATAGTTATGCCCCCGATAGGGAGGCATCATAAATTTGACTTGTCCGTCCGTCTGTCTGTCCGTCCGTCTGTCCGTCATTCCATCCAAAAACTTTAACATTGGCCATAACTTCCTTATTACTTAACATATTCGCTTCATACTTTACCACAACATTCCTTGGTACATTACCTTTCTGTAGGCACATACTTTGGTGACCTTGACCCCTGAATGACCTTGACCTTGAACATAGATTGGCCATAATTTAAAATCAAAGCGGTGTCGGGGGCATTGTCATCTTACAGTGACAGCTCTTGTTTATTAAAGAATTTTCTTACGGTGTCTCTAACTTCGATAAGCCACACCCTGCCACGCCCGCTTTATCTGACGAATCAAAACTCGGATAAAAAATTCACGGACAAATTTTGAAGAGAGTCACCTAAGGAACATTTCTGCCAAGTTTGGTTCAAATTGGGCCAATGGTTGATTTTTAAAGAATTTTCTTAGGATTTCACTACATCCGATAAGCCACGCCCTGCCACGCCCACTTTTTTTGACGAATCAAAAATTTGCGAACAAGTTTTGAAAAGGGTCACCCAAGGAATATTTCTGCCAAGTTAAGTTCAAATTGGGCCAATGGTTGATTTTTAAAGAATTTTCTTAGGATTTCTCTAAGTCCGATAAGCCACGCCCTGCCACGCCCACATTTTTTGACGAATCAAAAATTCACGAACAACTTTTGAAAAGGGTCACCCAAGGAACATTCCTGCCAAGTTTGGTTGAAATTGACCAAATGGTTTAGGAGGAGAAGATGTTTAAAGAAATAAGAACGGACAGACGGACGGACGACGGACGGTGAGTGACCACAATAGCTTCCCATGAGCACTTCGTGCTCAGGTGAGCTAATAAAACATCTTACAAAATCCTAAAAAATCATGCTCTAAAGAATGCACAGGTATTTCTTTTATGGGCTTCTTTTCAAAATGATTATTCTTCTACTTTAAAAGTAAATTTTTAATTATGACATAAATATATCAAAGCACTCTATTTACTAATCCGAGTCTTCTCTGATGTAAATACGCTCTTTGATATTTTGATTTTTTGCTATTTACATCTGAGTGCGTTGCTCTTTGAAAAAATCAAGAAGTTCGTAACAAGTTGTAGCGCATCGTTCACCGTCCGATCTTAAACGCTATCGTTAAAACCCCTGATGATATCGATAAATGAACCATTTATTGTTATGACTGCTGAAAAAATTACGACCAATAAGTATTTCTAAAAGGTTAATAGGCAATGTTTTGCAACAACCCTCACCTGAGCAGCCTTTGTTTACCTTGACCTTCCATTCAAAACCAAAGGTTATATTCATCCAGCAGGCCGATTTGAAATGAAATTTTTGGTCAGGTATGACAAAAAATGATTTATTGATCTATACCCTACAGTGTTTTACCGAGTGATTCGATATGATACACAAAAACAAAGCTTCAAGCTACTTGTAACGTTACCGAACTTTCCGCTGTTTTCAAAGAGCAACGCTCTCTGATGTAAATAGCGAAAAATCAAAATATCAAAGAGCGTATTTACATCAGAGAAGACTCGGATTATCTATTTACATTTTTCACCCATTTCAAGTTAAGGCAGATTTCCCTGTCAGCACCCCTAGTGTATTTCTCATTCAAAATGGTGGCATATGGGAAATGAGGTGCCTCAGTCCAATGGCAATGAATTTTGTGCTAAAAATAGACTTGTTTTACCATTATGTATTGATAAACTGTTGGTATAAATCTCCTAACTACGGCTTGAATCAAGCCATAGATAAGAGATTTTATAACAACACCCACAAAATACTATTTGCTTGTCCAAATTACGTCACACTTAACTGGATAAAATCGTTCCCTATTTGTTCCCAGTTCATAGTGGTTCAATTACAAAATCGGAAACCAATCTGAATTATCACTTGCATCAATCTAGCTTCAAGGTAAATATTGCATAACCCATTAACAGCGATATTTTAGACTTGTCAAAATTCAAAGATATTGCAGGCAACAATTTCAAGTGAATGAATTTCTACATTAATTGGTCTTTTTGGGTAGAAAACATTGAGGGAAATGAAGAAATTGCTTGTGACAAGCAATTTCTTCATTTCCCACTATATTTTCCAAAGCATTTATGTCATGGGGAGTAAGAAGGGGTCACTGTGTGGTAATGGGATAATCAAGAGGATTGGAGTTATTTCCCTTGCCAGCATAACCATAAGCGGCCATTTCAACCCATTACAACAATTTGACGCCCCTCAAGATAAAAGCATTGTGGTAAATGAAGAAATTGCTTACAAAGCAATTTCTTATCAATTTTCCACAAAGTCTTCTATGGAGAAAGATGAAAGATATAGAATTCCTTTCACCTGAAATTGTCGTCTGAAACATCTTTGAATATGGAACACCCCAAAATCTTGCCAATTGGGAAAGGATCGACAGAGATTCCAGCTAGGGTTGCTAAATAGGATAGTAGCAAATTGGTTTTGACTTAGTCTAGGCTATTTACATAAATAAAATAATCTCAGCTTAATTTTGCAGAAAAACAAAACTTAGACACAACAGCAGAATTTAAATACAATCATAAAATGTACTGTGTACAATTGTTTATACAAAACAAATACTACAACATAATATTTTACATGTAAAGATAAAAAAAAAATTCAACCCTGTCTCAAACAGGCCCTGGTTTGATCTCCCTAAGGAAAGCTTCAGGAAAACATTGAGGCAAAAGAAGAAAATGCTGATAATCAGCGTTTTCTTCTTTTGCCTCAATATTTTCAATGCTTTAATTTAAAATATTCTACCTTTGACAAAATATTTTGTCGTCAGATACATCTTTCGACTTGATTGATTTTAAAAAAAATTATTGTTTGTGAAAGGGTCAAATTTAACCCTTTCCCAAACGACAAAATTTCAGGCAGGTCCAATTCAAAAGCTGTTGCAGACGACAAAATGGATGATAATAAAAATTGAAATTGTGTGTGATATAGCCAAGAAAATATTGAGGCAAAAGGAGAAACTGCTGGTTATCAGCAGTTTCTTCTTTTGTTTCAATGTTTTCCAAAGCCTTTTCTAAGGACGTCAAAACCAGGTCTTGTTTGGGAAAGGGTTAAACTGTATTCCTATAAAATGAACACAAAAATATCTTATCAAAGTAAAGTATTTATTCCTTTCCCAAATTCAAAATTTTTGACATTCAATTTGAAAAAATGATGTAGACAACAAAATAAATCACATCAAAAATGGGAAATATGTATGTTATAGCTAGGAATTTTTTAATTAAGCAAAAGTAGAAAAGGCTGGTCACCAGCATTTACTCCTTTTGCTTCAATGTTTTCAAAAGCCATTTCTACTATTGGGGACATGAAAACCAGGGTCTTGCTAGCCAAAGGGTTAAATGCATGTACAACCATACTCAGACAAATTGAACACAAAGTAATGCTGTACAAAAAATCATGTAACCAATGTAAAATACTAAAATGATATCTAAAACATACAATATATCTTTCCTAGATTAACCCCTTTCTTAAACGACAAAATTTTAGGGTGTTTCAATTCAAAAGCTGCTGCAGACAACAAAGTGGATGATTATCAAGGTTTAATTTGTGTATGATGAAGCTCAGAAAATATTGAGGCAAAAGGAGAAATTGCTGATTATCAGCACTTTCTTCTTTTGCCTTAATGATTCCCCAAGCCTAATCTTTAAAGGACATCAAAACCAGGGCTTGTTTGGAAAAGGGTTAAAAATGTTGTCGCTCTAATGTTTACATTTGCTAAAACAATCCTGATTTTGAAGTAAGGATATCAACATTAAAATAATTTTAAAACTGAGAAAGACAGAAATCGCTGCCTTTCAACGAAAACATCCAAACTGCAGCTTAAAACAAGCTGAAAATACAAGGTTTTTGTTGAATAGCTACGAAATGTTCAAAACCAGTAAAATTTTTTCCTTCCCTCCCTTTTTTTCTATCCAATCAAAGTGCAATTAAATTGTTATAGGAGCTTTTATTCACCATGTGAACTTGTGTTTCAATAGGTGGAATGTCTTTACCCCATCAAAGACATAGTCTTTTAATTGGTTTTGAAGTAGTAAATGGAAGCCTACATGACTATTGACTTTATCAAATAAAACCAGGCATGTATTCACCAACGTTTCTAAATTGATTTTCTATAGTAAAATTGCATTACAACCAATCAGAGTGGCCAAGACAAACTTAAACAAAAGAATTGGCCAGTCTGATTGGTTGGTATGTAACTTTATTTTTAGAAAATCAATTTAGAAACGTTGGTGAATACGGGCCTGGTTTTATTTGATAAAGTCAATAGTCATGTAGGCTTCCATTTACTACTTCAAAACCAATTACAGTCGACACTCGTTATCTCGACATCGGATATGTCGAAATTCCACTTAAGTCAAAGTGAAAGTCATGTCCCATCCTCAACATATGGATATCAAAATGAATTCCGAAACAAATACAGCCTTTAAAATTTAGTAGGAAAAGGATAGAATTGCTCGTTTTGAGCAATTTCTTTCCTTTTCCTACTATATTTCAATCATAGACACATATGACGCCCATCAAAAATGGTTAAATATCGTTTTCATTGAAAATAATCAAAATCGGATTAGTCGAACTCCGGATATGTCGAGGTATTTTGACAGCCCCCTCCGATTTCGACACAAGGAGTGTCGACTGTAACTTTTTAATTGGTACTACTGTAATTAAAATGTGCATGTGATAAAAGAACAAATTATTTGGTCGAAAGCAGTAAATATACAATCTCAACTTTTGTTTCAATATTTTCCTATATTTTTATTAAAATGGCTTAAATTGATAGAATTAAAACAATGGAAGATATCAGAAAGCATTTACATGTAGGGTTACATGAATAAAGATAGGTTTAGCTGCCTGCATTTGAGTCATAATGAGAGTTCTTGACATCCAACAAGATAAATGCTTTAGAAAACATTGTGGACAAGAGCTGTCCGAAGACAGCGCGCTCGACTTTCTAAGTTGCTTAGTATAAAGGGTGCATAACTCCAAATAGAGTGGTCCCAGGGTCATGGGCCCTGATAGTAAGGTAGAGGGTGTGATGGTGAATAAGTATTCCAAGTTTGGGTTGAATCCCTTTGATAGTATGGAAGTTATTGATGTTTGAAAAAACTTTAACCTTGGTTGCAACGCCAACGCCGACGCCCGGGTGACAGTATAAGCTCTCATTTTCTTCGAAAAGTCGAGCTAAAAATGATGAAAAAGCTTGTGACCCACTAGAAATCAAAAGAAACTAGAAATCTATCACTAAAGGAGATAAAATACCTCCGCCACTACATTTGTTCTGACAAGCTTTTTTGTCGAAAACAAAGGGCAATAACTCACAAAAATAGGCAAGGTAGAGTTATGCTCCTTGTACACTGCACTTCTCAATAATGAGATTTATCTACCCATGAAGTTTCACGATCACAGCTACATTACTTTAACCCTTTCCCAAACAAGACCTGCTTTTGACGTCCCGAATAGAAAGGGCTTGGGAAAACATTGAAACAAAAGAAGAAACTGCTGATAACCAGCAGTTTCTCCTTTTGTCTCAATATTTTCTCTGCTATATTACACACAATTCTTGTCTTTATCATCATCCATTTTGTCGTCTGCAGCAGCTTTGAAATTGGAACACCCAAAAATTCGGTTGTTTGGGAAAGGGTTAAGAGATATGCTCCAGATAAGTATTTTGTACACAAATGGACAGATAGATGGACAGACAGGCTGATTCCAATGTACTCCCTAAAAGACTCATTTTGAGGGGGTATAATAAAACATTCATTATGCGAGGGTAAAATAATTCATATTCATTTTTATCCATCAAAACATGAAGTTTAAAATGTAGGGGGTATGGCACATACAAACAATCAGGAGACTAGACCTTGAGCCACCAATAACCCCTGCTCCCCCCCAGGGGGAATTTTGAAGGGTATGATTTTCTGAAAGCTTATACCAAATGCTACAAGATGAGCGTTGTTTGCACTCTGGCCGTTGGGGCTTTTGGCTGTAACCCTTATCTAAAACCCTTACCCCTTTTAAATTTTTTATTCAAATATACAAACATTTATTTGGTCATATCTTCATTGAATTTTGACCTACATATGTCAATATGGTATCAAATGAAAGCTTATGACTTGCTCTTTCATTTGTAGTTATTTTATGCAAATTAGCTCATTTGCATATTCATGAATATTAATGATTTTCCTTAAAATTGACAATTTTTGATTAAAATTTGGTTAATAATTTCCAAAACAAGGCGTTTCTGTCCAGGGGGAATTTTGTAAACATGGTTTATCAGTAAGAACATTCTATTAGAAACATTTTGAGCCTTGTTTGCACTCTGGCGGTTGGGGCTTTTCGGTGTGACCCTTACTTAAACCCTTAACCCTACCAAATCGTTCATTCAAATCTTGAAAATGAATTTGGTCATATCTTGGTTGAATATTTACACACAGATGTCAGAATGGTATCAAATGAAAGCTTATGACTTGCTCTTTCATTTTAAGATGTGTTATGCAAATTAGCTCATTTGCATATTCATGAATATTAATCATTTTCCCTAAAATTGCAATTTTCGACCAAAATCTGGTAAATACTTTCCAAAACAAGACATTTTTGTGCAGGGGAATTGTGTAAACATAATTAATCTTAAAGAAAATCATGCAAGAAACATTTTGAGCGATATTTGCACTTTGGCTGTTGGGGCATTTGGCCAAAACCCTTACCTAAACCCTTAACCCTATGAAATTGTTCAGTCATTTCAAAACTTTTTTTATCATATCTTGGTTGATTATTAACCTACAGATGTAAGAATGGTGTCAAATGAAAGCTTATGACTGTCCCAATACTTTGCCATAAATTTTATGCAAATTATCTCATTTGCATATTCATGAATATTAATGACTTTACTTAAAACTGTGACCTTTTTAGCGGGTATTTGGTAAATACTTTCAAAAACATTGTGTTTCTACTCAAGGGGAATCATGTAAACATAGTTAATCTTAAAGAACATTTTATTAGAAACATTTTGAGCAATGTTTGCAATCTGGCGGTTAGGGCTTTTGGCCGTGACCCTTATCTAAACCCTTAACCCCATCAAATTTTTCATTTGAATTTTCAAAATGTTTTTGGTCACAGCTTGATTGAATATTGACCTGCAGATGCACTACGGTATCAGAATGAAAGCTTATGGGTGACTCTTTCATGTGCTATTATTTTCTATGCAAATTAGTTCATTTGCATATTCATGAGAATTAATGATTTTCCTTAAAATTGTGATTTTTCAGCGAAAACCTGTTAAATACTTTCAGAAAATACTTTCAGAAACAAGACGTTTCTGTTCAGGGGGAATTATGCAAACATGATTTATCTTATAGAACATTATATAAATAACATTATAAGCGATGTTTGCACTGTGGTAGTCGGAGCTTTTGGCAAAACCCCTTATCTAAACCCTTAACCCTATCAAATTGTTCATTAAAATTTTCAATATGTTTTTGGTCATATCTTGATCAAAAATTGACATACAAACGTCATAATGGTATCAAATGAAATCTAGTGAATTGCTTGTATATTGGCAATTTGCTCATTTGCTTATTCATGAATATTATTGATTCTTTAAATGTTTGGGATCAAACCACATTTATTGTGGAAAATCCATAAAATGTAATCCATTTGACAGTGCTAAAGTATGTGTTATATAGTAACCCTGTAATGTTAAGTACATAGTAACCCTGTTATGTTTAGTACAATAAATGCTGATGATTCTTTGCATTAAATAGACATTCTAGTGTTGATCTATGTTGGTTTCCATTATGATAACCTAGCCAAACTCCCAGAGTGTAAATAATTCCAAGATTGCCACCAAGTGTGATGTTAATCATTTTTGGTCAAATTGTCCTAAAACAGTGCAAAAAGTAAGTGTCTTAATATGGGATTTCATATGCTGATCTAAACCAGGTTTTAGTTGTTGCATTTAAATATCAGGAAAGAATTGAACTGAAAATATCTATGGTTATCTAATGCCATCCTTGAAAACATATGCCATATTGAAAGATATTGTATATGTAGCGCAAGGGAACTATTTTCAAACCATTGTGAGGTTATACTATGCTGAAAGCACATATAAGACATATGTATAGGTTCAGAAGAATTTGAATGTACATTCAGCATGGGCTGTCAGTAGTATGGATCAGTTCACAGTTCACATCTGTTCTGATCTGATACAGACAATAACTGCAATAATCTTTTGATTGCAATCGGTTATTGTCTATACTCTAGATACATACATACAGCGAGTACATTTCTTGATTTATGCATCTGATACATAGGCTTTACATATGGCACCCCAAGCTTAAATCATCTGAAGTTAAAAAACCTCAATAGAGCATAAAGGAATGGTAACACCAGTGTCCCTGATCTGTCAGCCACATATCAAATACACTTACGGCCAACAAATTGACTTGGCTATGAGGAATACACAAGGAAGGGCTCTCCAGATTGAACAAAATTATGCTGTTTTCTCCATGTGAATGGCAAAAAATAGGACTTGACAATTGCTGAACAACGTTATCCTGCTATATGTTTGCAATTTGTCTACATTCCAAGATCTCTATTCAGCCATAAAAATTACAAAAATAATTGAAATGATTAATTTTATATGTGTATTAGAATAAAGTCTCGCAGGTTAGACACCTTTTGTATCATATGGCATTTGATAAAATGTTTATGTTCAAAGTCCTATTTAGCGGCAAATTTGGATTCATCAAAGGATAGCATTCTGTCAACTAAACTAGATATAAGCAATAACACCAGTACAATACATGGAATCAATTAAACTTATTTGTACTTAAACAATAAAGATTAAAAAATCAAATGGAAACTAAATACAAACATTAATAATAAGATTTATACGAACAAAATATGATGGGTTGCACACTTTAAAATGGCAGTTACTTCCAAACAAAACACCAAATAGATCTCAAACAAGGCTTATATGTTGTTCAAAGAGTGAACATGGATATCAGATGGTTAAAAACTCACGAGAAAGAAAAAAATCCCACCTTTTGGTAGGTATTTAACGTGAAAACAATCACAAATTGTAGATAAATCATTACTATACATGCATATGCAAATGAGCCAATTTGCATAAAATAACTGCAAATTAAAGAAAAAGTCATTAGCTTTCATTTGATACCATTCTTACATCTGTAGGTCCATATTCAATCAAGCTATGACCAAAAACGTTTTGAAAATTCAAATGAAAAATTTGATGAGGTAAAGGGTTTAGATAAGGGTCACGGCCAAAAGCCCCAACCGCCAGATTGCAAACATTGCTCAAAATGTTTCTAATAAAATGTTCTTTAAGATAAACTTTGTTTACATGATTCCCCTTGAGTAGAAACACAATGTTTTTGAAAGTATTTACCAAATACCCGCTAAAAAGGTCACAGTTTTAAGTAATGTCATTAATATTCATGAATATGCAAATGAGATAATTTGCATAAAATTTATGGCAAATTATTGGGTTAGTCATAAGCTTTCATTTGATACCATTCTTACATCTGTAGGTCAATATTCAACCAAGATATGATAAAAAACGTTCTGAAATGATTGAACAATTTTATAGGGTTAAGGGTTTAGATAGGGGATTTGGCCAAATGCCCCAACAGCCAAAGTGCAAACATCGTTCAAAATGTTCCTTATATGATTTTCTTTAAGATTAGTTATGTTTACACAATTCCCCTGCACAAAAATGTCTTGTTTTGGAAAGTATTTACCAGATTTTGGTGGAAAATCGCAATTTTAGGAAAAATGATTAATATTCATGAATATGCAAATGAGCTAATTTGCATAACATATCTTAAAATGAAAGAGCAAGTCATAAGCTTTCATTTGATACCATTCTGACATCTGTGTGTAAATATTCAACCAAGATATGACCAAATTCATTTTCAAAATTTGAATGAACAATTTGGTAGGGTTAAGGGTTTAGATAAGGGTCACACCGAAAAGCCCCATCCGCCATAGTGCAAACAAGGCTCAAAATGTTTCTAATAGAATGTTCTTACTGATAAACTATGTTTACAAAATTCCCCCTGAACAAAAATGCCATTTTTAAGAAAGTATTTATCAAATTTTCGTCAAAAAATGGAAATTTTAAGGGAAATCATTAATATTCATGAATATGCAAATGAGCTAATTTGCATAAAATAACTTCAAATGAAAGAACAAGTCATAAGCTTTCATTTGATACCATTTAGACATCTGTAGGACAATATTCAATGAAAATATGACCAAATAAGTATTGTAAATTTGAATGAAAAAAATGATAGGGTTAAGGGTTTTAGATAAGGGTTACAGCCAAAAGCCCCAACGGCCAGAGTGCAAACAATGCTCAAAATGTTTCTAAGATATTGTACTTTATGAAAACATATGTCTACAAAATTCCCCCTGGGGGGGGAGCAAACATGTTTCTGGCTCAGGGACTAGACAGGCAGACACACAGACACACTGGCTTTAGAGCAATATAAAAAGTATAATAAAAGGTAACTTCAATGTTTTTGGCAATTTTACACATACACACACGTCTTTATTAACTATTCCTAAGGAAGCAGTTTAAATGAAATGAATCAAGTCATTCTTCTTGAACGAAATTATAAAATAAAAAGAAAATTCAAAATTATGACAACTTAATACAAAGTAACACACTTTGATTTCACACTTTTGTCATGAAAACAACTCAAACAAATAACTTATATATATATTATCTATTTTAAAACCTTTCCCAAACAAGACCTGGTTTTGACGTCCCTAATATAAAAGGCTTGGGAAAAAATTGAAACAAAAGAAAAATTTGCCAACAACCAGCAGTTTCTCGTTTTCTCTCAATATTTTCTGTGCCCTATTTTACACAAATCCAATCTTTTTATAACATCCGTTTTGTCAATTGTCGCAGTTTTTGAAGTGGATACACCTAAAATTTTGTTGTTTGGGAAAGGGTTAATATGGTAAAAGAATAAGTATAGCAATGACAGTAGGGAATCATGTGACAAAACAATTTCAGAGAAGCTTTAATAATTCTATTAACCCTTTCCTAAACAAGACCTAGCCCCGGTTTCTCGAAAAAACTTTTAATATATACTCATGAGAACATGCTCAACTTCAAAGGAATACTCTTCAATGTTGAAAGGTATTCGATTGAAGTTCATGGATTTCGTGTGATTTGAGTATGGTGCTCAGATTTGAGTCTGACAACATACTTAATTTTTTTCGAGAAACCGGGGCCTGGTTTTGACAACCCCCAACAAATAATGCTTGGGAAAACGTTAAGGCAAAACAAGAAAATGCTGATAATAAGCATTTTCTCCTTTTGCCTCAAAGTTTTCTGTTTTAGATTATTCACAAATTTTACATTATTAACAGCCATTTTTTCAACTTTAAAAGCTTTCAAATTGGAATACTTTACTATAAAATTTTGTTGTTTCAGAAAGGGTTTATACATGAACAATTTAAATTCAGTTTGAAGCAGAGCAGGTGGAAAATGTCAGAAATTTGTTGGATGACGTACATCTTTTAATATCAGCTGATCAAAAAGTAATTGATGACCAAGTAAATTAAAATTTTACATAGTTGCCAATGACTTTTTTATCCGCTGATTTGTAAAATATCCACCACATCAACTGAATCGCTGATGTGTATATCGTGTAGATTAACACCCGTGTTAATGCAAAACATTGTATCTCGTTTTTGGAAAATTTTAGGGGGGGGGGGCGAAAAAGCTTTAACAACTTTTCCGAAACCGAAAGCTTTTACTTGAAATTCGGACATATTGTTCACAAAATGAAATGATGTGCCATTAATACTGATTAGCAAAAATATCCCAAAACCTGCAAGAATTGTCTTAACTGGACAAACAAGATTTTACTTTGAAAATTGCAAAAATCGACATACAAGGTTTTGCATTTACACCGACTTTACTCACATAATTATTGAAGATGTTCTGCGATTGATATATCACATGATTCCCCGCCATGTTTATATGCACTTAACCCATGACGAAATGACAAAATTTTTGACTTGTCCAATTTCAAAGATGTAGACGACATTTTCAAGTGAACGTAATTTCACAGTTTTTGGTCTTTCTGAGTAGAAAATATTGTGGGAAATGAAGAAATAGCTCGTTACAAGCAATTTACAAAGCCTTTTGTCTTGAATGGTGTCAAAAGGCGTCATCATGTGGTAATGGTTTGAGGTCTGATCACATACAATTCTGTGTGACCTCCAGATCGCATCCAAAATAATGCTGTACGACTGACCATTTTTGGATGTTCTCCGGCCATGACGTAAACACAGAAATGTGTATGTGACCAGGCCTTTACATCAATATTTTTGTGCTAGCCTTTCCATATTAACTCTTTTTCAAACATGACCTGGTTTTGACATTCCTACTCAAAATAGCTAAAGAAAGTATTGATGCAAAAGAAGAAAATGTTGATAATCAGCATTTTTTTCTTTTGACTCAACATTTCCTTGCTTTATTTCATTGTACCTAAATCTTGTTTTGTCAACATCCATTTTATGGTCTGCAGCAGCTTTTTGTAAGCATTTTCCTTCTTTTCTTCAAGGTTTTTAACTTTTTCCGAAACAATGAAGATTTACATTCATTTGAAAAGTGTTGAAACTAGAAAATAATTGTGACCAATTATAAAAACTTCTGGGTTTACAGCCCAGAAAACCTTGAGGGAAAAGGAGAAAATGCTGATGATAAGCATTTCAGCATTTTCTCCTATTCCCTCAGAGGTTTTATGAACTGACATCCTGTAAGCTCATCATAACCAGGGGCCAGTTTCGCTAGGGATGGGCATCGTCAGGATTTAACCGATTCCGATACCTACTCGATACTTTTTAACCGATTCCGATTCCTAACGATTCCGATACCAATTACTTTACATTGTGAGCATGCTATAAGTATTATTTGACAAGTTAGTATTTTCTTCCAGTGACCAATAATAAAAAATCAACTATATGCAGTAGATCTACAACAGATTCATTATTCATTTCTTGTAACAAAACTAACATAACTTAAGGACTAGGGCTGACTGAAAAGTTAAAGCCTCAGATTTAAAAATCAAAAGTAGTTTTCAAACCCCCACCCACCCCCGTCGATGGTAGAGTGTCTCTCCCCAAGACCACCCCCATCCAGATCCCCCCTCCGAAAAAAACACATTGTATGTCATTTATGATGAAAGATGATCGTATCTGCTTATTCCTAATAATGCTATACATGCAAGCGAAAATTTAAATCTATCTGTAATGTTTTAATAATAGAATACAAAAAATTACACAAAGTCGGAACGCTCGCTCGTCAAAGTATTGTAGAATAAAGATTAATTTAAGTACCGGTATTCAAACTATTCCAGATGAATAACTAAGCACGAAAACATAACGCTGCTTGTAAGAGTCAACATGTGTATTTCGTATTGCTGATCACAAAACACCGTAACTAAAGGTTACAAAGGTTTTGATACATCGCTGTAGTTTTAATGTAAGGCGACGGGATCTCGGAGATCAAAGGGGAATGCCGCGAACGCAATCGTCATATGATGACGTAGTATATGTCTTTATTCTTTACTCACATGATTTAGCTCGGGGAATATGTGAAAATGAAAAATAACTGTGGATTTATCTAATTGGAATGAAAATTGTGCACGGTAGGATTTTCCCCCGCATAGCTTATGACTTGCGAGGATCAAAGAGTTCGAACTTGATGAGGAAATGTAGATAGTCAAACAATTTCGAATTAACCATAATTGTTTTCTATCCCCTGATACCCAACGGTCTGAACAATGCTACATGAAGTAGATCAGACTACTGGGTATCCGAGGATGATTGTTTTCATGTTTGTATAAAATCAAAGACTGCAAATCTGATTCAATCGTTCGGCGGGTTTTACAGTACAGTTGCAAGGCGCCCGCATCGCATACTTATGTTAATTTATGCAACGCACAAAGTGCGCTGATTGGACATCGATTGTTTTAAAGAATGCCAACCACGCCTTCTAATATGTTTTGTGACAGGTAAGCGGGGTGGAGCAGCTGCTTTTCTAGCTCTTCTTTCAGTTTCACTCGATCGATAAACTGTCAATCAAGTAGGAATTACTCTTCGTATGACAGGAGTCCATTCGGGAAAAAAAATTGTAAATACAAGGCTGTAGATACGATTTTATGAAGTTCAGCGTGAATATTAAAAGAATTGATAATCTTTCATTGGGATAAAAAGAAATTGTCATGCGAATTTGGAAAAGCGATACTTTACCTTCCGAAATACAGATTTGAACACTTTTAATTGGCAGCAAGCCGCATTTTACGTAAGGTTTGGATTACTAAATTGATCGGGAATGAGGATTAAACACGCCATGTAGAAAGACGGGATGGGTATGCTGAAATATCGTAGATAGCCAGAAATCGTATTTTGCCCAACTCGTGCAAATTCCGGCATTGGCTATGTGGAATTTGATCTATTATACGGAATTTTTGTCATGAAATTGTAATGAAATTCTATCTAGGATAATCTGATAAGGTATCGAATTTAGGAACCGGTACCTTCAAAATGAAACGATACCAATTACTCGGGACATCATGGTACCGGGGGTAACCGATTCCAAAGTACCGGTGCTCATCCCTAAGTTTCGCCCAAACATTCAAGACATATTTTTGTCTTACTGATCACTTACGAAACCCTTATAAGAATAGTCCAATTACTTGGTTTTTTAATGACTGGTGATACATGGTCCTTCTTCTCAATGTGTCCTAAGTTATTGGTAAGACAAAAATATGTCTTAAAAGTTTTGACGGATCTGGCTCCGGGGCTAAACGATTACGTAGATTTAACGAGTATCTTCGTCCACATCAACATAGACAGCCGGAGCTAACGATTGTAACCGTGACTCTCTCAGCTTCTGATTCCTTATACCTAAAAATAGATCAACACATTACCAAAAGGAAAAAAAATTGACTGGTTCAAATTCAAAGATGTTGCAAACAACAATTTCAAGTGAATGAAATCCTACATTTTTGGGGTCTTCTATGAGTATAATACATTGTGGGAAATGAAGAAATTGTTTGAGACAATTGGTGCCAATTTCTTCATTTTCCTTGATGTTTTTCAAAGCCATTATTGTTTGGGGTGTCAAAAGGCATCACTGTGTGGTAAAATAATTACAAAGCTAATGTGACTTAGTTTTTTTTGTATCTATTGTATATTTGTACCATTGCTTGTTGGCTAGAAACACAATGTTTTTACAGCCTTTCAAAACAAATGATGCGACATAAGTTGTATCCAGTTTAACATAACTTCCAACAATTATTCAGTGAATTCCTATCCCATATTCTAGAACATATATCATCTAGTCATACATATTTTCGTCATCAGTAATTCCTTAAATTGAAATAAAAGTACAAAGTTAGTCTTCCCTAGAGCATTAAATTGTAATGAAAAACCCATAATAATGCTAAATGGTTATAGTCCATGAGCCAGGACCCGAATTTTGGCCGATTGGTACCACTCGGAGGGAGTAATTCTTTTTGCACTTTTTGATTAGTCTGGTATCTATACTTCATGTTTCAGTATGATAGCAATCTCAAATCGGTAGCTTATGCCCCGAAAAACGCTTCTTTTCAAGGGTACCCTTTACACGCAAAATTTTCATTGGTTTTCTAGTGAAACAACACATACATTTCTCCAACCCTTAAACTCATTCAAATACAAAAGTCTTTCTTCATAACTGAAACACAGTACAGAGTAGCATATTGTAAGGTTTTGTGTTCGTCTGAAATGTCATCTGGAGGATGATTTTAGTGTACACAGAGAACTATCTATAGATGATACAAATTACAAGGAAAAAGTGAAAATTATAGTGTTTTTGGACACATAAAGTCCGCTTTCTGATGAAAATGGACTGTAATTAGTATTTTGATATCAGGTGATGCTGAATAGATATACATATAACAAAATAGCATGGATAGCAATGCCGACTTAATTGCCATTACACTACCAGAAAGTCAAAAAACATAGACACTTACATTTCATTCATTTTCTTAATGTAAAACTAATTCGAACTACGAATAGTTTACAACCAATTCTTTAATGATAAACATGTAGAAAGCTAGGCCTAGTTTGAAAGTGTACGCAGAGAAGCTAGCTTCTCACGAGATAAAAAAGGAGTGGGGGTTAAAGCCGGATATATTCTATTTGTGGTTCTGGTTCGGGAGGATGACACAAAGTCATTGTTTTAATTTTATTCTACTGTGGGACAGTCATTAGAATACATGTTCAGAAAAATGTACATCCATAAAGCATTGAAGAAAAACGTTTTTTCCATGTGCAGTTGATTCGTGAAGAAAGACGGGTTGTCAATACTGCTATATAATGTATGCTATTTCTTTCCTGAAATCCAATGCGGATATTCAAGTGGATAAGACATCATTTGAAAATAAAGAGCCCCTCTAGAGTGCACACCTTCGTCTTTTGCCTTTTGTTCGGATACATTTGCACAATGAATACAAAAATTGTATGCTATTGGCATGCTTTTAAAAACAACTATGAGGACTTCTGGTGTTAACACTGACATGCAAATCGGTAGTGTTTTCCTAATATATGTACAAATTCTTTCTACGTACATATTGCCTTTTAAATACAGCCACTTGGGTTGCAAATGGAAGTTCATGAATTCCAGGAAAAAGTATACAAAATATTGTATATTATACAACATATTAAGAAACATGTGTAGTTAACTACAAGGCTATCGCCTTTGGTGTGTACGTATACAAATGTTACAAAGGGGGTATTTTCAGCAAAACTGTCATGAAACTAGTCTATAATTAGAAACCTAGCATACCTCTTAAGTGTATTAAAAGCGTTGTTGTGCAACAGAATTAACATTAATCCAGGACATCTGAATATGTATTGACCCTACTTCGGTTATGATTTCTTAAGAAAGACGCTAAACTAACATATGAAGATGCAGTTGTCCTGGGTTTACTTCAGTGCACTATACTCTGTAGCGTGGACATATCACTACAGCAGTAAAGTCTTTTAGAATACAAGATATAATGCAGTGCAAAAGAAATATTAACAAGTAAAAAATAAAGTTAAGTGTTAAATAAACGATGAGACTAGAGATAAAATTGATTACATTGATACAAAAGCTGTTGAAAAAGCTCACATTACCTTTCTGAAAAAAAGAACCTAATTCCATGTCAAATCAACATAGCAAAGTTCAGTTGTAATCTTTCGTGAATGATGCATACTGTAAGTAAAATGGGCTAGAAAGGAAGAAAGAATCACTACATGGACTGTTACATGTACATAGACATTCACAATGTATTTATGTGAAGTAAACAATGATAACTCAAAGAGAGTAATAAGCAAATGTAAGTATTTAGGTACCAAAACAGATGTGTTGAATTGCAATTACAACATAATGCAGGAATTACGAATTGATAGTAATCAACTTCTACCCAAAGCTTGGAACTGTCATGCGCAAGGCGATAATTATAACCAAACAATCGAAATCACACTAGCATTTAGCCTTGCAGCAATTGGTATTTCAAATGAAGAAATGCAGACATGTTGATACAAAGAAAAAAGTATGAATCTAGTATGCATAACAGGGAATGTGTTTTGTGACTTTTGAGCACTTCATAGTTATGAAGATTAGACATTTGAAGTTCGTTTATTAAATTATTAAAGCATGTGATTCATTTATTGTAAATATGCAAATATGAGAGAGAATGGGATCACAATAAAAGTAGTCTCGGTTATAAATATATGAAAGAATATGGTCAATCAGAGGTAGAGATTTTCCATGTATCTAAGTCATCAGCAAATTTGTCAGTTGGTGCTTTAGACAGACTCAATTTAAAAAAAAAACTTTGAAAAAAAAACCGATCCAAAGTTATTTTGCTGTGTTCATTGATAAATTAAGTGCGTATTTTAATTAGCATCAATATTTTTTCAATGATTTAGGTGTTAATATAAGAAAAGAAGTATAAAGCGGTGATTGAAAAGCGAACTGTTGGGGCAGAATGAAATTTAATTTCTCAGCATTGCGGATATTGTCAACTTACAAACTAATTGTAGTATTTTAATCTTAATCAGATAAAAACCATTATTACTGAATAATAAGCAAAATAAGGTTTGTGACGTTGAAGAATGTCATACATCATCAGTTGGTATTTATAAGTCCAATTACCCACGAGAATGACAATTTCGAAATTATAAAGTTATGTAGACAACGAAGTTGTTCGGCACTTCAAAGTACGCTGGTGCATTTACGTAACTAGTCAAGTAAACGCGTGGAAAAGGTTTTTACATCTTAGTGTAAATGAATGTTTTAAATATATTTTGTATGTAGGATAATATAGCTAGCTGCTAAGAAACTTTTAAACCGTCTTACCCCTCCCAGTTTTATTGGCCAAAATGGATAATACTAAGAACACGGCTGCACATGGTAATTTTTCTAGCCCTGAAGGCTTAAAGTGCTAAATAAGATTGCCCAAATTGATGGGGAGTCGAGTCTACCCCTTCTTTTGCAGCAATCTGATATTGGGAAAAGTGCTTCCAGTGAGACTGAGACAGTTTAAGAGGATTAGTTGACTGCTGCTGAGGAGACTGGTTAGGGTAACAAGACGTTGATTCCTAAAAATCGGATATCAGTGAACTGTTAACAAGGTGGTAGGAGTGTGTGGGGTTGGAAAGGCTACCGGACTGTTAAATGAAAAATACAGCAGGTGTGAGAATCAAAATTTTTGATATGCCAGATAAACGACTTGTTTTGAAGCATGGGATCATAAACGAAGCCGCTAAACAACCACAAATTTGCATTCTCTCCTACACAGATGAAAGTTACACCAGAAGTGACAAGTTATGGTAACTAGAGGATTATTAAATCGAGTTTCAATTTATATAGATCTGATGAATCTGTTGCTCACAACGCAGATTCTATGAAACGTTTTCATTTGTCTAAAAGAGATGGTGAATGAGAAATGATTGATTAAAAATTACGCCACTGTGATTATAAAGACAGGGGGTGCTGTATTTGCTTTTGTTTCCACAACTTCAATCACTTTGACCATTAGTTATCAATTACTGTAAACCAGGATAAGTTCGCGTCAAGAAATGTTCGCGTTTTCATGCACTCGGGCTTGTTCGCGGCGTTTTAAGTATATTTCAATCACTTTGTTGTTAACATTTGTGTGATGATATGGATCCTAGAGAACTTTCAGACTCTTACAAAATGAAAACAAAGATTTACCCAATCATTTGAGTATGTATCATAATGCATTTTGTTATGATTCATGCCAAATAAACTAGAACACATATACATTTGAATCACATTTTAATGCATATGTACGACAGAAGAAGTTTAAATCGAAGTCAAATGATTATCTAGAGTATATATGCATATATTTTATCTATATGTTTATCATTTCTCCTGGTGAGATGGACACACATTACTTAAAGTGATTTTCAGTGACAAAAACCATTACATTAACAACAGGTATGTCTGGATCCATTGACTGAATCAAAATCACGAATACAAGAATCAGCACATGTATACAATATGATAATATATAGCAGATTTTTTAGAAAAATTGCTATTGCAACGTAATACGTACATACAGACAAGGAGATTTAGAAATGGGAAAAGGACTATACACATGTTATACAATCACCTGGCTTATAAAATTACACTGTTTTTAATAAATCTATTCTGTAAGTATGCAATGTACATCTACGGACTTCGCTGTCGACATACATATAGAATCTGTCTTTTATGAGGTCAGGGGTTTTATTCATTCATGAACACTGCAATATATTTTCAAAACGAAATAAAATTTCAAAAGTACTACATGTATCTCATTTCTTTTTTAACATAAAAATAAGTTCCCTCCGTACACTTTGATTATCATTCTTTGCATAAGTAATCTTTGTCTAATCATCATAGTTTATACAAACTAGGTCTATTAGGAAATGAGAATGTTATAATCTTACTTAAAAGCAGAAACAATTGTATTCTCTCATACTTACATAATTGAGCTTGAATCTGGAAAATGGTCCCTTATAGCATTTGAGTCAGTCACATTTCAAGATCAGTGCATGCTTTTAGTGAAGACAGGCAGACATCCATGCTGCTATAAATACAATTGTAACAGGTCACTAAGGATCTAGTGGAGAACAGCAATGATTCCTGATCAGACTGCATGTATACGCAGGCTGATTTGAAACCATATTTGACGCAAAAGCCTTAAGGGACCTTTTTTCCGTATCCTGACTCATTATATTGTACATGTATTATATTTGGTTATGATTAGATTTATATGAAGAACAATATATCCGACGAAGAGAGTTTTTGTAAATATATATGACAAAAGCAGCAAATTATTTCGCATATTGATTGTATCATTGAATAGGGGAATATCGGGTTCTACCTTTGTTGCTACATGATTTACATTATATATCGTATAATCGTATATTGGCATTGGGCTATATTTTGTTGCGTAAAGTATAGCTTCATTTATTCTATGTGGTCATTCAATTTAGTTACGAACCGTCAAATATTGTGCAATTGAATATATTTCAAGTATTTTTTTTTCTAATTTGCATTGATTCGACATTCAACTGAACATATGAGGCCCTTTTATATATTTTTAAAGTGAAAATGCTATTGAGTTCAGCATTCTTTCAGTAGGCCTAACGTAAAATTCTCCATTTTATATTAATATAGCACATATATGCATGAAATAGCCACCTAATTGGTAATCCATTTTTTGGATAAAAACACAGTGCTGTCAATAGATTAGCAACAATTAGAAGCCTTAAAACACTCATAATATGCGTTTTAGTTTTTAGGTACGAACATTTCAGGGTCCGAATCGACCAAATCTTTTTGCCTTTTACAGCTTTTCCCCAGTGTTTTGTGTCACGAAACTGGCATGAATCGATGGATATGCATTTGAAAATATATTCAAGTGTAAAAATATTTAGCCACTTGCATTTCTGCTTCAAAGAATTGAAAAATTCACTTGTAAAAATCGTGCATTTCGTTCGGTGTAGGGGGCAACAAATTGTCTTCTATTTTACAGCCTACAGAGGCCTCATACCTGGGAATAGATTAAAAAGTACTCAAAACTAGCGTTTCAAGAATATTTTGGCAGAGTAAATAATCACGACAAGCCTTTGATAAATCAAATACTTCCAAAAGAAATCGCACCTACTGACCAATTTGTGGACATGTGAAAGTGGGGTAGGTTAAGAAAGCGGCGATTTTCTCAGCATAAGCTACCGATTTCAGACTGCTATCATATCAATTAGTTAATTACATATATCAAACTGTTCAGAAAGTGCAATTATAATTACTCCCTCCGAGTGGTACCAAAAAAGTGTCTGGCTCATGGACTATTACCCTTACAGTCATAGTTAGAACATTGAAAAAAACATAATTGGCATAATCATTCATTCACTTAACAAGATGTATTTGTGAAACACAAATGCCCAAGAAAAAGGCCAATGTTAAGTTTATGACAGACAGACGGACAGATAAACAACTGTAAAACAATATGCCCCAAACTTTCGATACAGATCGAGGGGCATACAAATTATCACCTTGGTCACTTCCAGTAAATATTTTAACTGTTCATTTGTATAACTAAAATAAGAAATACCTGAGTAGTAGATGTCATGGAGAATCAAGAGATTGAATAAATTCTCTCATTGGTTAGTTGAAATATCAATTAATAACAAGATGTGTTTGTGAAACACCAATGCCGAAAAAAGCCATACTTTTAGAGAAAAGGCCAATGTAAGGTTTGTGGAAAGACAGACAAATGGACAGACAGACACAAATAAAACACTATACCCCTGATCTTTCGAAAAGGGGGCATAAAAATGAAAAGTAAGTCCACTAAAGACAAGAGCCGTCAGAGACGGACAATGCTCCCCGAATAAGGCATTGTCACAATAAATATATGCCATGCAGAGCTAATATAAAGCTAACAAATGTTAAGCCCCCTTTTTTCCATGACATATTTTGTATACGCAAATTTTATATAGTTTATTGTCAAGGGCATCTGATTTGCTACTCAAATATGAAATTTCATCAAATTCTGACCATTAGACTAGGAGAAATTAGAGAAAAACTGTATTTAACCTTAAGTCCCCTTTTCCCATGACGAGGCCTCAAATCCAAAAACCGGGAAAAGTACATTGGCATTTTGTCATAGGGAGTTCACATGGTAAGTTTCATTTGATATGGCCCAAGGGTTATGGAGATATCGCTTCGGACGGACGGACGGACGGACGGACGGACGGACGGACGGAATGACGGACGGACGGACGGACGGACAGACGAAGCGGCGACTATATGCTCTCCCTTCGGGGAGCATAAAAAGTTAACAATACTTTGTAATTAAGGTACTGAGAAAGATGTCAAGCGACAGCTGGCAAAGGTAAGACCTCCAAGTGATCTAAACCTTTGATTTTCTTGCAAAGTGTAGTGCAATTTTAGTGTAATCTATGATAATGTATCTAGTCCAAACCAATTATACACACACATACACTGAAGCAAACTCAACAAAAGATAAATCGAATAACAACACAAGTTAGAAAAAAATATAAAAATAAAGGACATAATACATGCAGGTACAGCATAATTGAGCAAAGATATCGCTGCTTTTCAACGAAAACCTTGTAACTGCAGCTTAAAACAAGCTGCAGTTAGGAGGTTTTCGTTGCAAAGCGACGGTATGGAAGAAAGGTCTTTACAGCATTTGAGACCAACAAAGATCTGATCAGTCTGCATATGCATACAGTCTGATCAAATTCCATGTTGTTCTTTTAAAACTTCTTTATTATCAGTAGCAGCTGTCACAAACCAGATTTTACCATCTTCGCAAGCCAAGGGTTCTACCTCCACTTTGTTCCTTACTTTAGTAAGGATCAAAGTGGAGGTAGGACTGTTGGCTTGCGAAGATGTGATTTTACCGATTCAAATATTTCAAATGCAACAATGGCCCTTCTTTCCAGAAACCATTACAATCCTTACTACTAAGACAACACTAGAAATTACCCAAAATGTCCTTAGAAAACTGTAAACATGAGAAAATTGTTCATTTACTGCATCATACATCAAAAACCGAAATTCTTCTTAGAAAAGTATTGTACAAAAGATGATGTGGTTGTGAAACATGAATTTTCCTAAATATTTTTCTATATATAGAGCAACAAATAAGAGGGGTAAAGGCATTCTAAATCTGTTATCTAAAATCCAAATCTTATGTTGTGAGTACTCATTGGAATCGTCTCTGTGAGACAATTCCAATGAGTACCCACAACATAGGACTTGATAACCTATAAATGAGATATTGCGTTTTAAAAAGCCAAAAACCTGTCATATCTGTAGCTTTGTATATATGACATTGATTGATGGCCTTGACTTTGGTACAAATAGATGCTTATTGATGAGATGTGCCTTCAAACAAAATATAAATGTAAAATTGAAGTCAGATATCAGATGAAAATGGTCCAAATTCAAAGATGTTGCAGAAGACAATTTCAAATGAATGAAATTTAATTTTTTGTCTGTCTCTGTAAAAAACATTGTGGGAAATGAAGAAATTGCTTGTCAAAAGCAATTTCTTTATTTTCCACAGTGTTTTCCTAAACATTTTTTTTTGAGAAGCGTCAAAAGGCATCACTGTGTGGGAATGGTTTAAGTGTTTATAAGGGTCATCCTTTTCCAAACATGATGCATTCAATAGAATTGGCTTGGGGAAACTTTGGGACAAAAGCAAGAAAATCTGCATTTGTCCCGTCATTTTTGTGCTATATTTCAGACAAATCTTAACTCATTAACTTCCATTTTGTCATATGCAGCAGCTTTCAAATTATTAAAGTGTACTTGTAATTTATTTTGAAGACAGATTTAGGACTAATGGTGTTTGCCCTTTCCAATATGGCAAATAAATTGACTTTCCTATTTCAAAGTTGCTTCAGAAAAAACGGATGATAAAGAAAACATTGGCAAACAACAAAGCACAAAATGTGTCAAGACAAAGGCATAAAATATTATTATCAGCATCAAGGGCAGATCTAGGGGTGGGGTCAGGGGGTCATGACCCCCCCCCCCCCTGGAATTGGCTAAAAATTGAATTTTGACAATATAATTTCTTATCAAAAGCCATCATTTGGGCTTTGACCCCCCCCCCCCCCCCCCCTGGAAAAAATCCTTATAAAAGAAATAGGGGCATAAAAACCAGGTGCCTGTATTATCAACCATTGTTTGACATATTCACCTTTATGAATTCCCATCCAACTTTGTTGTAAGGTTGTTGTTTATACGAACCCCTGTTCTTGTTTAGCCCATTACCACAGTGACTCTTTTTGACTCCTCACAAGGGAAAGGTTTCAAAAAACATTGTGGGAAATGAAGAAATTGCTTCTACATTTCTTCTACATTTTCCTCAGTTTTATCTAGCCTAAAAGACAACAAGAGGGCCAGAATGGCCCTATATCGCTCACCTGAAAGAAGTTTAAGACACGCCCACTTTTTTTGACAAATCAAAAATTTGCAAACAAATTTTGAAAAGGGTCACTCAAGGAACATCGTTGCCAAATTTGTTTTAAATTGACCCTATGCTTGATTTTTAAAGAATTTTCTTATGATTTCTCTAAGTCTGATAAGCCACGCCCTGCTATGCCCACTTTTTTTGACCAATACAAAATTTGCCAACATATTTTGAAAAGGGTCACTCAAGGAACATTTTTGTAAAGTTTGCTTCAAATTGGGCCAATGGTTGATTTTTTTAGAATTTTCTTAGGATTTCTGTAAGTCCGATCAGCCACGCCCAATTTTTTCTGACGAATAAAAAATTTGAGAAAATTTTTTGAAAAGAGTCACCCAAGGAACATTTCTGCCAAGTGTGGTTCAAATTGGGCCAATGGTTGATTTTTAAAGAATTTTCTTATGATTTCTCCAAGTCCGGTGAATGCTGACCTGCCACGCCCACAATTTTGGATGAATAAAAAATCCGCGAACAAATCTTAAGAAGGGTCACCCAAGGAACATTCCTGCCAAATTTGGTTTTAATTAGCCCTATGGTTAAGGAGAAGAAGATATTTGAAGAATTTTTTAACAATTTCTCTTGGTTCGATAAGCCCCGCCCTGCCACACCCACATTTTTTGACAAAACTATAAATTTATGAACAAATGTTGAAGAGGGTCACTCAAGGAACAATTCTGCCAAGTTTGGTTCAAATTGGCCCATTGGTTGATTTTTAAAGAATTTTCTTAGGATTTCTCTAAGGCTGATAAGCCCCTTCCTCCCTGCCACGCCCTCATTTTTTGACAAATGTAAAAATTTGTGAATCAATTTTGAAAAGAGAGACTCGAAGAACATTCCTGCAAAGTCTGCTTCAAATAGGCCCAATGGTTAATTTTTAAAGAATTTTCTTATGATTTCTCTAAGTCTGATAAGCCCCTTTCTCCCTGTCACGGCCACAATTTTTTACAAATGAAAATATTTGTGCACAAATTTTAAGAAGAATGGCTTAAGGCACATCCCTGCAAAGTCTGGTTCAAATTGGCCCAATGGTTGATTTTTAAAGAATTTTCTTATGATTTTTGTCTGATAAGCCCCTTTCTCCCTGCCACGGCCACGTTTTTTGGCGAATCAAAAATCTGAGGACAAGTTTTGAGAAGGGTCTCTCAAGGAACAATTCTGCCAAGTTTAATTCAAATTGGAACAATGGTTAATTTTTTCAAGAATTTTCTTAGGATTTCTCTAAGTGCGATAAGCCCCGCCCTGCCAAGCCCACATTTTTTGACGAATCAAAAATCCGTAAACAAGGTTTGAGAAGGGTCACTCAAGGAACATTCCTGCCAAGTTTGGTCAGAATTGGCCAGTTAGTTTTGGAGAAGAAGATGTTTGAAGAAATTGTTGACGGACGGACAGACGGACGGACGGACAGACGGACGGACGGACAGACGGACGGACGGACAGACGGACGATGAGTGACCACAATAGCTCCCCTCGAGCACTTCGTGCTCAGGTGAGCTAACAAAATGCATAATTTGAAACTATCTCTGTGTTATCTTTGAACTTGGAACAGCTCAAAATTTTTCTGTTTGGTAGTGAGTTAGAAAAGGGTAAAAACACTGTACCTTCATATCTGATATCCTTGTCTATGTGCAGGACCACACATGACACTTGGTAGAACGTCGGACTGACGGCACTGTACAGTTGTAAACCATACTCCATCAAACCCGCTGGTACGACGTCACTTATTTCTCGTATCTCATCTCCCGGCAACACGTCAAAAATACAGAAACATTCGTAACCAGGGTGTTGTAAAACGAACGCTTCCAAAAGTTTTTGTATGTAGGATTTGTATCGTACAACATGACGATCCACGTGACGAACGACTAGAACTTTCACCGGGCAGTCACTGAAGGAAATCTCTGATGTTGGTTTTAAGCGAGATATAACTGAAGAAGCGACTGATACACGCTTCTGATTGCATTTGATTGTATCGTCTTTTGGATGCACGAATAACTCGTAACGAGTACCTAACCTACAAGCCAACCATTTTAACATCAGCTTTTTTTCCAGCGGAAAATCTAGAATTCTGTCAGTACTATAAGAGAGAGTTGTTTTTGTTGTCCACTGACATACAGCAAAGTTTGATATAAGATCATGTGGTCCATTCAATAACTCTTCAGGTAAGGTTAGTGATAAAATACTGAGATCAAGTTCACCGATGGGAACTGTTAACAAGCGGAACACTTCACAGTTACACCGAATATTCACGTCATTAACAATCCGTTTAACTTCTTCAATAATGTTTGAGTCACCGTTGGCGATTACTGATCGAACACTTTCATAATCTGTTGGTGGGCCGTCAGACAATAGGTTGACTAGATATTCTTGATTTCCTTTCCTGAAAAAATAAATTGATGGGAATCAAGGGATTGAAATTTGTTTGAACCCTATTGCTCTGACTTTGAAATGATCTCTCATAACTCTTCATCTAGTCATCTTGACAAATAATTAACCGATAACTAAACAACAAACTTTGGACTGGTCAAAATTAAAAGATGTTGCAGACATCAATTTAAAGTCATTTAAAATCTTTTGGTCTTTTTTGGTAAAAAAAATTGTGGGAAAAGAAGAAATTGCTTGTTACAAAACATTGTAAATTTATTATTTGAAAACCAAATCCTATGTTGTGAGTACTCATTGGAATTGTCTCACAACATAGGGTTTGGTTAACAATAAATGAAATATTACATTTTGAAAAGTCTTCACTCCCTCTTATCTTTGTTAGCTCAGCTTGAAGTACCTACCTAACTCTTTGTGCTAGGTCATACATTACAAATGGCATCTGTTTGTCAGTCAAGCCATGAAAGCAGGGTGGCCACAGCAGGACTGAATCAAATGGCAAATTAGCTTCTTCACAAATTGTCTTCAGATCTACTGCGTCTAGTTTTGATGGGATGAGTATTCTTATACCTGTATTACATGAATACAAATATATGAAAATGAATAAACTGTAATTAATGTAATATAAAGATTGATTGAATAGGATACAATACTACATTCAACACAATTCCTGTCATATTTCAGTGGCTGTTGACTATGTAGTTCTGGTACTTCTTGCACCAGAAAAAACACAGAATCCACTCCAAGCAATCTCTTTCTTTCCAACTTTGATGATTAATCAATAATTCATCTATTGTTGACAGTTCGTCAAATTAGGATATTGGTCAATCTTGGGTTCATGGCCCTTGGAGGACTGATAAACATAAAGTACTTCACTATCACACTTATTAGAAGTATTTCACCTTATTAATTGACTGTGGTGGAAATCTCTGGTCTACCATACATGATACATGAAGAATCTAGGCAACACATTTTTAGCAGGTTAAATGATCAATTGAATTTTTATGCCTCTTTCAACTGCTATGGTCATATTGTATGGCTGAAGCACCTAATCATTGATTCCTGAATATTCTCAAACTAGTACTACCACAACCTCTTTACCAGGCCTCCAGCTGGTCGCCCACATAAGTTAACTATTATCAAACCATTGTTGGGAGACAATTTTGTAACGATGGCAAACCCGGACCTCATGAGTGCGAGTTTGATGTAAAACCAATAGCAATTTGGCCTAGGACCTTATGTCTAGACATACACATGTAAACATGTACCCCATTTTCAAATATACAAAATTGCCAACCTGACAGTGTAGTATTGATTCAACATAAAATTCTGTATCAGAGAGGTCTGAATTGTCCACACTTGGTATATTACCATGGTTGTAATCTTGTGCCATGGTTTTGACATCACTCACAGAAAAGAATGGAAAATACATTGAGGTAAAAGAGGAAAATACTGATAATCAGCATTTTCTCTTTTTGCCGCAATATTTTCTTGACTATGTCATACACAATTCCAATCTTTATTCACATCAATTTTGTCATTTACAGCAGCTTTTGAATTGGACCATCCTTAGATTTTGATATGTGAAAAAGGTATAATGTTATTTCCAAAATATTGTCGCTTATCAACAAAAACCTTGTAACTGCAGTTTGTTTAAGGTGCAGTTAAGAGGTTTTTGTTGAAAAACAGTGATACACAAAATTACCCACCTGACAGTGTAGTATTCAGCATGGACTCTGTATCAGACAGATCTGAATCGTCCGCACTTGGTTCATTAACACGGTTATCATCTTCCCCCACATTTTCACCTGATTCTGTGTCTATTCCGTTTTTGTTATGGCTGAAAGGTATCAACATAGCTTATACTTCAACATATTATCTTTAAATCAATTCAACATATGATCTTTAAATCAATTTTAATATTTCTTACCTGCTCTCCTAAACTAGAAGACCTGAAGGTCTTGAGTCGCTCCACAGGCCTGAATTTTATGTAATATTTAATCCAAGTTTAGATTAGATTGTTCAATGCTTGTGTTTCATAGAGCTAAGAGAAAGTAACAAAACTAGATTGTTCAAAATGTGTGGTTCTTGAAGCAAAGAAAGTAAAATTACATGTTTGCCATTTGAGAAAGGATAAAAGGAAATGGGAGAACATTCTAGCTTAGGATGTCACAAGCAATTAAAATTTTCCTTCTTCCCAACAGATCTAAATTAACAGAACATTGATTACTCCAACATATTTCATATTTCTAAAAATAGATTTTGAGCTAAAAATAGATTCTGGGAAAAACTCTTTTACAAAAATAATGCAAATGGCTGTCAAACCTGAATTTCTTGTAATATAAAGTACAAGTTTTCACTAGATTTTTCAATATGTGTTGCTCTTAAAGCAATTACAAAGTAACTAGAACGCTGAAAATACATTCATATAAGATCTATTAGTTACCAAGCTTTGCAACAGTCTTTATTAGAGTGAGTTTGGCTGTAAGAGTGAAAAAAAAAGTCACAGTTAGCAATTTTGTCAAATTGAAAGGCATATAACTGATGATTTTATATTCCTATCTAGCTAAGAATCACACTAAAGCAAGAGCCTAACTTCACCTACATCTTGTTTAAGTTTTGACCTGATTATTCAATATTTGTGGGTATAAAGAGCGTAAAATCAAAGTCGAAAACAACAATTTTGTCAAATTCAAGGGCAGATAAATCATGATTTAAGATTCATATGAAGCTGAAAATTACACCAACACAAGATCTTTTGGCCAGTAAGATAATGTGAAAGTTTAATGTTGATCGTTCGATATTTATGGTTGTTTGAGTAAAAATAAGGTCAAAAATGGTAGTTTTGCCAATTTCAAGGGCACATAACTCAAGACGTAATATTCAGATCAAGCTGAAAATTGCACTCAGGCAAGATCTTATCAGCACCAACATTCTGATCAAGTTTTGTTTTGATTGATCAATATTTCATTTTGTAGTGGCTAGAGTGAAAACAAGTGACAAGAGGACCATGATGGTCCTATATCGCTCACCTGAACATAGGTGACATGAGCGAAAATGGTAATTTTGTCAATTGAAAATGGATATAACTAAGGACTTTCTGTTATGATCAGAAGCTACAGCATAGGGATAATGATTTGAGAAAAGATTACCTTATAATTTGAGAAAAGATTGTCAAACACTGCCCTCTTTATCATATTTATATGGAACCCAGTCAACCCACAACACAGGGGAACTATTCACTGAACAGTTACAATTTGATTCAGATTAAATCTTTTCCTAACAGCATAACATCAGAGCAGTTGAATTAAAAACTGCTGTAACTAACAAAACAGAATGTTGAGCAAGACTGCATTCATGTACAAAAGTAGCCAGAAAATGATGAGGCAAACGATGCAAATATAGGCTATCAGCATTTTCTCCTTTTGCTATACCATGTTCCCAGCATTTTCAATAAGTGAGCCAAAACCTGCTTAATCCCTTCCCAAACTGAAAAAGAATAGACTGTTCCAATTAACCCTTTCCAAAACAAGACCTGGTTTTGACGTCGAGACAAAAGAAGAAACTGCTGATAAACAGCAGACTCTCCTTTTGTCTCAATATTTTATGTGCTATATTTAACACAAATCCTGTCTTTGTCGACTTTCATTTTGACGTCTGCAGTGGATTTCTGATTGGAAAAATTAAACTTTTGTTGTTTGGGAAAGGGTTAAAAAAAGAACATAAAATTGATATGGATAAAGAAAGGATTCATGCACAATAAAGCAGATAAAATATTGAGACAAAGGGAGAAAATTACTGATTATCAGCCTTTTCTTCATTTGACTCAATATTTTCCCAAGCCTTTTCTAATTATTTAGGGATGTCAAACCAGGCATTTTCAGGAAGGGGTTTAATCAAATAGGAGAGGTTAAGGGCTTTCCTAATTGTAAAATATCTTCCAATGTTTATCAAACCCTGTGATGAGGGTATTCATTTGAATGATCTAACCAAAAATATTTAAATGAGTAACAACAACAAAGGAAATAACAAATAGAATTGTATTTACCCCTTTTAACCTGCAGCTCCCCATTCTGGCCTATCTAGTGTAAACATTTGTCCGTCTAAATTAAACATTTCTCGGTCTTAAGTAAACATTTTTCATCTTTGTTGATATTATGGGGATTAGACCTGTCCCCAATGGGGGATCAAAACCTCGTAACACCAGCTTTGTCGAGCTGTAGTTATGAGGTTTTGACTCCCACTAACCATATTATACCTGGTTGATTTTTTAAGAATTTTCTTAGGATTTCTCGAAGTTTGACCCTGCCACACCCACATTTTTTGACAAATCTTAAAATTTGAGGACAAATTTTCAAAAGAGTCACTAAAAGAACATTCCTGCCAAGTTTGGTTCAAATTGGCCCAATGGTTGATTCTTAAAGAAATTTCTTAAGATTTATAAGCCCCGCCCTGCCACGCCCACATTTTTTGGCGAATCAAAAATCCGCGAACAAGTTTTGAGAAGGGTCAACCAAGGAACATTCCTGCCAAGTTTGGTTAAAATTGGACCATTGGTTTAGGAGGAGAAGATGTTTAAAGAAATTGTGAACGGACGGACAGATGGACGGACGGACGGACAGATGGACAGACGGATGGACGACGGACGGTGAGCGACCACAATAGCTCACCTTGAGCACTTTGTGCTCAGGTGAGCTAAAAACAGCCGTTTTTTTAATTCAAGGGCAGATAACTCCAGACTTTATGGTTCAATCAGAATTAATTGAAGGAATCTGATAGAGGACCACCTAAGGATCATTCCTGTGAAGTTTGATTGAAATCCATCAAGTAGTTTCTGAGGAGAAGATTTTTAAAGAAAAAGTTGACGACCGGACGCACGGACACACGCACGACGGACACAACGCCATGACAATAGCCCGCTGGCCTGAAGGCCAGTGGAGCTAAAAAAAGACTTATTTATGATGACTCTAATAGAAAATGCTTGGGAAAATTTTGAGACAAAAGAAGAGAATGATGATAACCACTTTTTCCTTTTGCCTTAAATTTTTCTTTTAATTGAACGCCTACAGAAAGCATATCTTAATCAAGATTTATTTTATCATCTGCATAATCTTTCCAATTGGAGGACTAATTTCTTGCAACCCTTACCCAATGGGTACCTAATCACCTAACCCAATGGGTACCTAATCAGTTGCATTTATAATGTAAATTTTTCTACAAAAAGGACATCCACATACATCTTTCAACTCAAGATCCTTAATATTGATATGAACGGTCAGCCTTTTTTCCTTTTATTTTGATCAAGTCAGGTTAGAAAGGTCTTTTGGCCAGAAATTATCACAAATACTCACTGGTTTAAAGCAGATTTCTTTCTTTTCTGTTGTTTTTCCAACAATTCTTGATATTGCCGCTGTGTCTCAAATACAACTTCATCCGCAGTCATTTCTGGACTAGAAAAGTGATGTAAACCACTGGTAGCTGGCTCACAGGTATCGTAACCCTCGTCAGATCTGAAGCGTTTTGTGTCGTACGGTACAGGACTAACGTTATCGTGGTCCCGTTTTCCCGCTGGATGATCGTAGTCGTCCGTGTCACTGCTGTCCTCCTTCTGGTCGTCCTCGTCGGCGTCTTCTTCACCGCTTGACGGAGTCTGGCCGGCAATGTCTTCAGCTGTAAGGTTGAATTACAGAGAAACAGATAAGGTGGGGTACAAGGCTAGAGGCATTCTGAGGATCATTTCTGTAGTTTAAAAATTTTGATCAAGTTCATTAGTCCTCCTAAACCTAGAAGGTATTTTTTTACCGACCGACATTTTTCGTGTCTAGTGATTTGTATAGTAAATTGGCCCTCAATAAACAGCAAGTGCAAATCTTGCATGGGTTCCTTTAAGCCCTTCTCAAACAAGACTTGGTTCTGACATCTCTAATAGAATATGCTTTGGAAAACCTTGAGGCAAATCAAGAAAATGCTGATGATCAGTATTTTCTCGTTTTACCCCAATATTTTCTGTACTATATTGTACATAAATCCCATCTCTATCAATACAAATTTTAGTTCCCTGGAGCAGCATTCAATTTTGCCAACCCTGAATACTTTTTGTTTTTAAAAGAAAGGATTATAAAATCTAATGTGCAAAATCTGCTTACCACTAATATTATCTCTGTATTGTTCCTCATGCAGCTTGGAGCAAAATACTCTGAAAATAAAAGACTAGGCTTTAGACTAACTGAATTAATTCTATAGTTCCTTACTGTGTCAGATAAAAGGGGATATCGGCTTTTCGAAATACTGTCATTTACAATTTTTCCTTTACTGTTTATCAAATCCCCATGCAGAGGGCAGTCACTAGTAGGAAATTTTATCTAAGACAATGAATATAAAAAATTCAGTCCAAATGATGATGGTGTTCCTGTTCAATGTTCAACAGAATTAATTTTGAATACTGTGTCACATACCACCTTTTTGAGTTGTAATGCTCAATATTTTCCCACTTATTTTGTCATTTTCTTCCCCATTTCTATTCCTTATTATCCCGAATTGGTAATATTCTATGCAATTATGGGATTAATGCGAATTTCTTTTTTTATACTTATCATAAGCAGAGGCCAAAACAAGATGTGTTTGTGAAACACAAATGCCCCCAAAATGGCCATTTTTCTAAAATGTTAAGTTTTCGTGGAGTAAAGGGTTGAGGGATGACCTTGAGGAAGGTCAAATTGCATGAAACAGATCGATATCATTGAAAGGAAGTTGCATACCAAATTTGAGCTTTGTATGTCACTTTTGGAGAAAAGGCAAAGGTTAAGTTTTCAGAGTAAAAGGTTAAGTTTTCGTAGAGTAAAGGGTTGATAAGAGTTAACTTCTTTTGGCCTCTCAGAATGTAAACAACCTCATAAACGTGGATCAATCCTATATTGAACCAACTATATGATCTTTAAACCCTTTCCCAAACAACCAAATATTTGGGTGATCCACTTCAAAAACTGCCAAAAATGACAAAATGGAAGTCATTAAAGATAGGAATTGTGTAAAATATGGCACAGAAAATATTGAAACAAAAGGAGAAACTGCTGATTGCCAGCAGTTTCTTCTTTTGTTTCAATGTTTTCCCAAGCATTTTCTATTAGGGACGTCAAAACCAGGTCTTGTTTGGGAAAGGGTTAAACCCTTGTCTGGCTGACTTTATATTTTTTTTTTCAAACAAATTGCCAACTTGAGAGACATTTCAATAGGTTTATCTCAAGTTTTTTCCCCAATAATGAAGTAGAAAGCAGACAGTGTAGGCTAAGATCTGACTGCACATCTATAGTGTCAGCCAAAGATTTGGTCACAACATGAATATGACACAAACAGTATAAGATGGATTAACATAGCTTACCTATAAAGAATAACTTCCTTATTTCCAGCCGACACTTTATACCTCTTGGCTACAGTTTTGGGGTTCATGGACACGCAGTAGTAATGGAAAGTCTTCGCACATTTGGCTAGGGCACAACCTGACGTAGCACCCTTCATGTCCTGTTTCTTACGGTTTTTGGCCGTCTTACAGAGGAAGCAGGTCTGAAAAAGTAACAAAGTACATGAACATTTGCAACACCTCAGATAATGTCCATCAAAGATCGAATCATCGACTCTGAAGTATGTGTATGAAAAAATGTTAAAAAAAACTAATTTCTTAGCCTAAAGTTATTACGCTTCATAAAGTAGTTTTCGAGGTCATCCAAATGAACAACCATGGGATCTTACGGAACTTGCAGGGTGAAATCATTCTAAAAAGAGAGGACGCTGGAACTGCATACCATGTATTGAACAGTATCATTGTCGCTTTATTGTTGACATTAGCAGTGACTGGGAAAGGCTTGCGCCATGCACCATAGTCACATTAAAATTCAAAATGTCACATCGTTTTCCCTATCCAGTGCGCCCATGTCCCTTTCAATTTTCCATCCCGAGAAAAAAGTGTGAAACATCATGGGACGAATCTGTTTGATAATATGCATGTTTCTTTATCATTAGCTTAAGCCTTTGTCATTACTAAAAACATCTAACTTGAGATACAATCATACATGTTTTTTGTGAGACTGGATATTATACTATTCATCATATAAGTTAAATAAATGAGCCCGGTAAGCTGAGAAAAAAATGAGAAAAAAATGTGTTTTAAAATTGTCAATTTGTCACATTGATTTTCAAAATGTCACATTGAATTTCCTAACCATGGGGACATCGTCCCATTGCAAAAAATTCTTTCCCAATCACTGCATTAGTTACGGACAAACGTTTTCTGTTATTGTTCTATTCTATTCTATTCATAATCTGAAAGTAAATCCACGATTTACATGCAAGGTATGATTCAATAGAATTGTCCATGGTGTTCCAAATGAATATATGAAGTGTTATTTCAAGATGTATGGTATTGATAATTGACCTTGACCTTCACAGGTCTTGGTAGTTGGTACCAAAAGATATGTAATGATGAAATTAACCTGCATACCGAAATACGAGCCTTGTAAGATAAACAACAATTATGAGAAAATTCAGTGATTTTTTTTTCTTTAAAAATCGGTCGTTATTGGGCCACTTCCCCCTCTCTGAGGAACATACTTTTTTCCCCCATTTCAGATAAATTTTCCCCTCCTGGAACTAGATTTTTTTGTTGAAAAAAGCTGGAGTTACAAGATTTTGATCCCCAATCAGCAAATAGTGAAACAGGTAAAAACATAAATTAATATCCCCGCCTCAATATTTAGATAAGGATGTGAATAAACAAAGACAAAAACATGTGATATTTGTCCAAATGCCATTTTCATTTAACCCTTTCCCAAATGACATTTTTGAACGGTTGTTCAATTCGAAAGCTGCTGTAGATGACAAAATATACTTAGCAAAAAAAGAAACTTTACATGTTTTATTGCCTTTTTAAATGGCTTAAAGCTACTATTTCCCAGATTTGGACCCAAAAATTGTCAAATACAAACGAAATGTACACTTTTTAAGCTTTATATGACCTGATTAAATGGTTACGACAAACTATTGAAGCAACGACTCATTTTTTCGCAATTTGATACCAAATTCATGAAGCGATATCGAAAGTAGATCAAAACAGTAGGACATGCGACTTTCTTAAATGACGTCACAACATACATGATGACGTCATATTGAAATTCAAGTATGAATCTCGTTTGAATCATGGTCCGCGCTGTATGCGCATGTGCAACAATTTCAAAATAATTCTAACCCCATCAGTGATGGGGTTGAATTTAGGTTTGGATTCTCCCTAAATTCAGCTATCTGTCTTGTAATTTCGGCTCATTCTCTGTCTGAATCGCATATTATTAACCATCCCGAGGTTGTCAACACAAAAGTTTTACATATTTTTTCAAAAAATTTCATTTTTTGCAATTAGACCATCTGTTACCGTCGCCCTTTAAACGTTTCTTTATGTCAGTTAAATCGATATGTTCTTATTTGGCAAAGGATAGAGAATATACAGGCACACAAAATTTTTATGTTTTACAGCGCACGGGCTTGCACGCTTTTCATTTCCGGTTTTCATCACCCTACTCGTGTTTAGCAATCCCGAGTTCATTTCGAATGCTTTTTGACATCGAGTGACACATACTCTTTATCACTAAAACGAAAAAACAAAACTGTTTGCATTTTCTTATGAAAACAAATATACCACAGTTGTCGGAAAATGACCGAAATCAGGCTGTCGGTATGCTTATTGCCGGTATGTCTATGAATAACGTTGCCCTTCATTTTGGATGCTCAAGGCAAACAATTCATAACCTAACGACTCGGTATGTAACTACCGGAGAAGTTAGAGACAGGCCGAGATTGGGTGGGCCTCGAGTGACGTCAGATAGAGAGGACCGTTTTACCACCGTAACGCATCTGTGTAACTGATTCATCCCAGCAACAATAACTGCTAGACGGCTATGACTCTCGGCCCAGACCATACGTAATCGTCTTAGGCAAAACAGAGTTGACATTCGAGCACGGCGATCTTGTACGGGACAAATCATCACTGCCCGCCACAGACACGCTCGCTAGTCTGGGCTCGTCGTCTCAGGCACTGGACAAGAGCTCAAATGCTAAATGTGATTTTTACGGACGAGTCACGCTTTGGGGTGAGCTTTGCGGACGACAGGATGAGGGTTTACAAGCGCGGGAATGAGCGATTTGACCAATGTTGCGTGCAAGAACGAGACAGATTTGGTGGTGGCAAGGTCATGGTTTGGGCGGGTATAATGGACAACCAACAAATAGATAAAGTCATTGTTCAGGGTAATCTGAATGCAGTAGGGTATGTGAATATTCTGAGGAATACTTTCCTCCCTTTCGTGCATAATCTAGGCCCTGGAGACCACGCGAGACCACACACAGCTCATGTAACGTGCAGTGTTTGGTCCAGAACGGTGTCAGCGTCTTAGAGTGGCCGGCGCTTTCGCCCGACCAAAAACCCTATTGAGCAAATGTGGGATGAGCTGGAGCGTCCGTTTCGCAATAACCACCAAATCAACGACGTGAATGACTTAAGACATGCCCTTTTTTGAAATGGCAGAACTTACCAAATCAGGTCATTCGACGGCTCACAAATTCAATAACGAGAATAGCATCCTGTGTTATGGCAAATGGTGGTCCCACACGTTATTGAAATAATGGTTTGCGTCTACACATTCAGAAATGATACTCAAAAATCACTTAAAGGTCTTTCGTCATTTTTGTGATTTTTGAAATTGACCCCTCTCTCTTTTGACCTTCAAGTTGACCTTTATCTTTCACACCAATGGTCCCGACCCTTTCTCAAAATTAAGGACAATACTTTCAAGTTTCATTGAACTATAACATATGTATTCTATAGTGCTTCAAAGCAACGCTACAGTCATCAAAAAACCATGTAAAGTTTCTTTTTTTGCTAAGTATAGATGACAATAAAGATAGGATTCTTGTGCAAAATAGTGTAGAAAATATTGAGGCAAAAGGAGAAACTGCTGGTTATCAGCAGTTTCTTCTTTTGTCTCAATGTTTTCTCAAGCCTTTTCAATAGGGACGTCAAAAGCAGATTTTGTTTGGGAAAGGGTTAATAGATGTAAATAAGTACTAACCAATCTACTACCTCTCTTTATCTCCCTCAGTACCTCATGTTTTCTGAACCCACCAAACTCGTCACTTTTATACTGCACAAGTAATGCTGAATATTGCTGAAATTACAAATATTGAATTTAAAAATTACTTAATTTTGTATATTATGATTATTCTAAACAAGAGATGTTTGTAAAACATATATGCCCCCTCAAGGGCCTACATTTGAGGTAGGTCAAAGTCCAAGGTCAAGTTAACAAGGTCCAAGGTCATGGTCAAATATGAAAGGTCTTGGTAGGAGGTGTCTATGTGTGAAATATCAAAGCTGTATATGTAAAAGTAAAATGAAATATAGGCCAGGTTAAAGTTTCTAAAAGTAGGCCAAATGCCAAGGTCAAGGTCAAATGTGAAAGGTCTTGGTTGGAGGTGTCCATGTGTGAAATATCAAGGCTGTAGGTGTAAAAGGACATGATATATATGCCTGGTTTCAGTCTTTTTAAAAGTAGGTCAAACTCCAAGGTCAAGGTTGCAATATTCAAGGTCATGGTCAAATGTGATAGGTCTTGGTAGGAGGTGTCTATGTGTGAAATATCAAGGCTGTAGGTGTAATAGGACATAAGATAAAGGCTAGGTTAGATATTTCTAAAAGTAGGTCAAACTCTAAGGTCAAGGTCCAAGGTCATGGTCAAAAGTGAAATATCTTGGTTGGAAGTGACCATGTGGGAAATATCAAGGCTGTATCTGTAAAATGACATGAAATATAGGCCAGGTTAATGTATTATTAAAGTAGGTCAAACACAAATGTCAAGGTCACAAGGTCCAAGGTCATGGTCAAATGTGAAAGGTCTCGGTCGTAGGTGTCCATGTGTCAAATATCAAGGCTGTGTTGTAAACCTGGATTTTTACTGTATGAAGGAGAAAGGCTCTTTTAGGGAAGGGTAAAGACTGATCCATATCAAAGAATTTCTTGACACTTTGTGTATCTGTCATCATTGCTTTCATGCTATAATGTTACATAACAGTTAGAGAACTTGGCAGAACTGCCCTCACTGACTGCTAGTACAATGTGGCTATTACGTAATTGCAGCTGTGGTCATGTTTTTGATCCCTAAAGATGACAGAATTGCTTAACTGCAGGTGGTCTGAGTCACTGGAATTGTACCAGACTCTCATAACCCTTGCCTTGACCATAATCCCTTTCCTTGTTTTATCTTGTTTTAACTGTATTGTTTTGTGTATTGATTAAAGATGTCTGGGAATGATTTGCAATACACCAGAGTCAGACTGCATAAAGCAGGCAAATACACTAGGATTGATGTCCTACTGTAATTGCCAGATTAGTGTATTCCCAGGTATATTTAAAGTAACTGTTTATCAATTAATTGGTGATTATCACATTGTTGTTAATCCAACAGTCACTTTGACCCTTATCTCCCCGTGACTGCTTATTAGAGAGAAGAGTAGAATTTTGTCTATTTTAGTAATTACAAAACCAGCTGTTGAGATTTGTCTATTTAAAGGATTTCAGAATATATGAAGATAATGAGGAGTGATTTTGCAGTTATAAATATTGTGAACTTTGTAGTTGCAGATGAAACTTGGCTTAACAATGTTATTTCGCGCGGAACATTGTGAGAAAAGGAGCATCTTAGTCTAACTGGTATAATAACGCAAGTGTATTTAACTGCAATCTTGTTCACTAAGCTTATCTTTATTCTGGAATGCATTTAACTGTTTCATTGAAAATGTGTATTGTTTCATGGATTAAATGCACTCAGTGACCTCTCACTGAGTGAGTTAATTAATGTCACAAAATACAGATTTCTTAATACTTGGAGTAAAGTGACCATGTTTGGGCTGATTTTAATGCATTTTTCCTATAGATTCCAAATATGTAATTATTTTAAAGATTGGGATTGCATAACTGTTACTTTTTAAGACTGGTCCATTTTAGCCCATTTTCTGCAAAAGTGCAAGCCTGGTGACACATCTTCTGTGGGCGTGGCTTATTAGTAAAGTACACTGTCTGTCAAAATTGGGTTGACCAACTGACCAATCAGAGCTTTGTGCTTGAATTTGCATGAGTTTTGGATTAGGCTTATCAGCCAATCAAACCTCATGGAACGTTCTAGCAGCCTGATCAGTCAGAATAAAAATTGCTGCATTTTCCATAATCTTTGCTCTGTGACTGGAGATTTGGATGTTAGGATAATCTGTGAAATTTGGTATCATAATTATTAATTAATTATTTGATTATTTTTCTCTGTATTTTTGGACTTAGGTATTTTCTAATTATTTTGGTAACTAAACTCTGAGTCTGCAGCATAGAGACATTTGCTCTTTCTATTTAGGAACTTTGCATTTTATTTGGTTATTTGGAAAGAGCATCTTACTGAATTTGCTAAGTATTTTAGATAACTAAATTGGCATTTATGAGTTAATAGTGTTTTAGGTATATTGACATCTTTGGCTTGAATTTATCATATTTTGGGGTATTATCATTTACTACATTTTGGGTGTTTTTATAACTATAATTTCATTGGTTCTTTTCATGACTTTGTTTTTGTAACTGTAAATTGTTTCATTTAGTTGTAGTTTGTTTTAGAGACTCATTACTTTTGAGTCTTTGATTAAAGTTTGTGTTGTCTTGGAACATCTTTGTTTGTTCTTTTCTTTTAATAAGGCTCCGGCTTGCCTTTCTATAAATTTGCGCCTTTAAAAGTCGGTGGTGTCATCCTGACGTGTAATCTGTGTGCACTTGATCCGAATATTTACGAACCACGTAACTTGTACGAGTTTACGACAAAAAACTGGAGTCTGGAGTGGGGATTCTGTTTGTTGAAACTTGTACAGGTTTACGACAGCTGTATGTGTAAAAGGACATGATATATCGGCTAGGTTAAAGTTCTTTTTAAAGTAGGTCAAAGTCCAAGGTCAAGGTCACAAGGTCCAAGGTCATGGTCAAATGTGAAAGGTCTTGGTAAGATGTGTCCATGTGTGAAATACCAAGGCTGTATGTGTAATAGCACATAAGATATAGGCCCAGTTTAATTTTTTTAAAAGTAGGTCAAACTCCAAGGTCAAGGCCACATGATCCAAGGTCATAGTCGTATGTGATAGGTCTAAGTCGGAGGTTTCCATGTGTCAAATATCAAGGCTGTATGTGTAAATGGACATGATATATCGGCCAGTTTAAAGTTTTTTAAAAGTAGGTCAAACTCCAAGGTCAAGGTCACAAAGTCCAAGGTCATGGTCAATTGTGAAAGGTCTTGATAAGATGTGTCCATGTGTGAAATATCAAGGCTGTATTTGTAAAAGGTCATGAGATATATGCCGGGTTTAATTTTTTTTAAAGTAGGTCAAACTCCAAGGTCAAGGTCACAAGGTCCAAGGTCATGGTTAAATGTGAACAATGTTGGTAGGAGGTATCTATGTGTGAGATATCAAGGCTGTATGTGTAAAAGGACACGAGATGTAGGCAAGGTTAAGAATTAAGTGTAAAATTCAACAAAGGGCAATAACTCCAAGAATTTGATTGGCAGAGTTGCGGTTCTTGTGCACTGCACCTCTCCATAATGATATCTATTCACCTGTAAAGTTTCGTGATTCTACCTTACATATTTTTTGAGTTATGCTCCGGACAAGAATCAAGTTATAAAATCAACAAAGGGCAATAACTCACAAAATTTGATTGGCAGAGTTACGGTTCTTGTGCACTGCACCTCTCCATAATAAGATCTATCCACCTGTAAAGTTTCATGATTCTACCTTACATACTTTTTGAGTTATTCACCGGACAATAATCAAGTTTGAAAATCAACAAAGGGCAATAGCCCAAGAAATATGATCAGCAGAGTTACGGTTCTTGTGCACTGCACCTCTCCATAATGAGATCTATCCACCTGTAAAATTTCATGATTCTACCTAACATAATTTTTGAGTTATGCTCCGGACAAGAATCAAGTTTGAAAATCAACAAAGGGCAATAACTCAAAACATTTGACCAGCAGAGTTACGGTTCTTGTGCACTGCACCTCTCCATAATGAGATCTATCCACCTGTAAAGTTTCATGATTGTACCTTACATACTTTTTGAGTTATGCTCCGGACAAGAATCAAGTTATAAAATCAACAAAGGGCAATAACTCAAAAAATTTGATCGGCAGAGTTACGGTTCTTGTGCACTGCACCTCTCCATAATGAGATCTATCCACCTATGAAGTTTCATGATTCTACCTTTAATACTTTTCGAGTTATGCTCCGGACAAGGTTTGGTCTACGGACAGACCGACCGACCGACCGACCGACCGACCGACCTACCGACCGACCGACCGACCTTCCGACCGACCGACACTTGCAAAACAATATACCCCCATTTTCTTCGAAAGGGGGCATAATAAAAGCTTACCAGAGTAACGCATACAGTGATTTTTTTTACAATTTTAAGACTGTGAGTCCTGAGGACTCGCTGGATTCCATATCAATGAGTCCAGCTACTAGCTTAAGTGAGTCCAGTACACTATTTTTAATAGGAAATCTGTAAAAATTCTTGCATCCTGGGACTCGCTAGAATTAAAACTTTGCATCCCAGAGACCAAATTATGAGTAAAAGTAGCAGGATGCGCAGGTAAAAAAATCACTGCGCATATACACCCAGTAATTAATCTACCTCTGCGTCCTGCGTCCTGTACGCATAAAATTGGCTGGGGACGCATAATTTTGATTGATGCGCGTCCTATAGGACGCATCATTCTGGAACGGCCTCCTTTTTGACTTCAATCTCTATTTACAAAAATTCTTGACCTCAATGCAAAAGCCATTGCAAAGTGAAAGTAGAAGACAAATCTCGGAAAATATATAACGCAGTCATGATAACTTCATTGGGGGTCTGTTTGATTAGTACTTTTCTCATAGATTTAATCGAACATTAGCACAGACTTTTAAATGAATCGATGACAACATCCGAGATTTCTGTTTATTTTATTACAAAGTATTCTTTTATCCATTATACTTTATCTAGCTAATGATAGAAGGATAAATTATGGAATATTTGAAAGAACATTATTCCCATTGTTGTTTTAGATACGTATTTGTAAAGAGAGCAAACCGTTTAACCTCACCCAAACGACAGACACAAGTTACTTTTCATGATAAAATCAGATTTTCTACAAAACATTCTTATATAAGGGATTGGGCAAGTTTTGGGAACAAATTTGATAAAGTTTATTAATTTGTGAAGTAAAACCATGTTCTTGCATCGGCGATCAAATTCTTACGTTTGAAATTGGTAAACAGATTGAAGCCGATGGAGAATATGGGGTTGCCAATCATGTCACAGACAGTGGCGACTTCAGACCAAGTCCAAAATGAAATTGTCGTTGACAGTGAAACTACTCATGCGACAACATCTCAATGTCAACCCATTACAAATTCTGTCCATTTTCCTTGCCCTGACTCCTAGGCTTCTAGAGAGATCTAAACTTGTAAGATAGACTGAATGTTTTTGCAACTTTATGGTGTTCGGTTATCAGCATTCTTGAATTTATTTCAGAACTTTTCGAATTTTGAACAACTGTCATGCGAAATTTTCCTATAGTAAGGCTGGGTTCTGAATTCTCTTTCCAATCTCTTTTTAAATGTCAAGACCAAGAAGATAAAGTGAACCTCTGCACTGTGTTGTGTTTTGGTCAGTGTTCAAACATAGTCCAACAAAACCACAATGACAACTTTAGTATTACCATAACATAACATTGTTTATTCATTTTTCCCAACAACATATACATATCAATTGGCCTAGATCTACAATTCAATGAAAGTGAAAAGGTGGGACTCATACATTTTGAGTTGGGACGCATTGTTTTCAAAGCCATGCGTCCCCAGGACTCATGGTTTCAAATTCTAGATTATTCACTGTACACCCAAGCGGGCCTTGTCTGTGGAATTGTACACTTTGTAGTGACGTTGGGTGGAATCACAACCATGTGCCCGGCTAGCTCTGTGGTTAGAGCGTCTGACTAGTAATCCTGGGGTCGTGGGTTTGAGTCCCACGTCGGGTGCACTTTTTCCTCTCATATTTACTTCAACTTTTTCAAATCAAGTTTCGTTAGGATCGTTTTTCTCTAAATGTCTAACAAACCTATAATTCACCAAAATATTGTATAGAGTGGTCAAAATGAAATATCCGGTCTGAAATATCTGCTAAGTCTTAAGAAGTTCTGCTAAAACTTTTATATATACATCTTCCAGCAAAACATGAAAAACTCTGATGAAAAGATGTTCGCCGATACACTACAGCTTAAAAAAGACTGTAAAACTTGAATGAAAGTGTCTAGAAATCAACTGAGATGTGACAAAAACTGCGAAAGAGTGTGGGAAACAGAAGCATATAAAAAATTCAGCAAATTAGAGGCTTGTTTTGCCATCCCAAATTACCCAGTTTTGCAATGTTTTGTCTTGCATAACTGAGCGCTTTACTGTGAAACCGGCCCCACGTAAAACCGGCCCCACGTAAAACCGGCCCCAAATCAGTAAAACCGGCCCCATTATCGATTTTCTATTGGTAAAATCGGCCCCCAAAACCGGCCCCCAAATATCAATGGCAATTATAGATGATGAAGAAACTATATAACCGATTTGATATTTTTGTTTGTTATATTATTTTTTATTGTTGCTGTTCATTATTTTGTTTAATGTATTATTCAACCAAGAATGATAGACCTATAAACAAACGCCAACAAGTTAGAATAGTCCAAATTCACAAGTGCAGACGACATTTTGAAGTGAATGAAATTCATACTTTTTTGTATTTATTGGTAGAAAACATAGTGGGAAAAGAAGAAATTGCTTTTCATAAACAATTTCTTCGTTTTCCACATTTTTCCAAAGTATTTATCCTGTACGGCGTCATTAGGCATCACTATATGGGAAAGGGTGAAGAAATACGATAAAAAAGTTACATAGATTTATGATACATATTATTATAAACTATATCTCAATGTTGTAACGAAAATTAACAGATAGACAGTGATCGATGTTTGAGAAATACCACGGAAAAGGAAAAATTGTTTGTTACAAGCAAGTTCTACTTTTCAAAATATTTAATCAGGCATAACATATATACATGGCCTACGGTGTAAATGTGGACTATTCCAATATGAAATGTTCTGAAGACAAATTTGTTATTGACAAAGATCGAACGTGAAAAATTTTGGAGATTAAATATTGGGACAAGAGGAAAAAGGTTATTTGGCACTCTCTTCTTTTGCCTAAATGTTTTCCGAAAAAAATTAAATGTGGATATTGAAATCATTTCTTGTTTTGAAAAAGAATAAAAGAGAGAAAAACAATGCACAATTTTAAACTGCTCGAATATTGAAGGGTTGCGAATTATTATAAGATATTTACGTGATACGAATAGAAACTATTATGGGAAAATGATGAATTGCTTTTAGCAAGCATTTTCATATTTTCCCACAATATTTTACCAATTATATAGGCATAGGAGAATGTTCCTTAAAACCTTAAGCCACTGTTACCACACTTAAGTTACTATACAGGTAATTGATTAGCACATGGCCTTAATTGCCTAATTCATTTAATTACAAACTTACTTTTGTCGGAAACATTGGACACAAGGCCAGGTGTTAAAAACAAGACAAACACGTAATTATTTTTCTTGTCGGATCATTTAAAATTTTCTATTGCATTACAGTTATAAACATATTTATTTATATAATATCCAGATAAGCAATACAAATAATATTTTATTTCTTATTATTTATTTTCATTAGAATATAATTTAAATATATGAAACAACAACAAAAATACATAAATATGAAACAAAATCAAGTATATACATCTTCGTAAACGCAAAAAGTTAAATAGACAAATAAAAAATTATAAAACATATATTTATCAACAGTCATTTAAAAAAAAGTTGGGCCGGTTTTACAATTTTAGGGGCCGGTTTTACCGTTTTTATGAGTGTAGGGGCCGGTTTAACCATTTTTAGGGGCCGGTTTTACAGTAGAACCAAGAATATGTCATCTTCCCATCTTACCATACACTTGTGATGTGCACAAATCAGTTTTCCATCAATATAGGCCTTGTGAAGGGTCCCACAAATAGACACTGCATCTTCCCCTGTGTGACAAAAATCACACTTTCCTTCTTTACTCATCTTCTCTGAAATTAAACCATAGAAACTTTAACAGTTGTAATGCTAAATTTCGATGCAATGACTTGCTGGTAGAATAAGGTTATATTGCACAAAATATGAGTTGTATGATCATTCTAAATGCTGCCGTATAGAGCAACATCCATTCCAAAATATGTGAAAATCAAAACAATAAACAAGGGACGTCACTCTAGAAAACTCAAAACAATATTTTCAGACACAGATTCTGTGAATTTGAGGTGATTTTTCGCAATTTGCATTCTAGAAAACTCGTTTAACAAAATAAACTTACATGTAGGAACTGTTTACTTCTGGTTTCGATGCTCCAAAATGCGTGAAATTGGCAGAATTTCATGCAAAATGCATCTCAGAATACATTATCGCTTCACTTTCGATTTGTCCATGAAAATTACCAGCGCGTGAGAAATACAAGTACCGATTGGTGGGCGAATTTCGGGAAAGACGGCAAATCCCCCTTACCACTTTGAAGCCATTTCTCAAACAAAACCTTATTCTGACGTTCATGATAGAAATGGAGACGTCGAGAAAAAGAAATAATAGTTAAATTTTGTAAACATGTGATAGATCTAGTAACACAGTGATAATCGGCAGTCGATTGTTGGGTTAACTCTTTCCCAAACGACAAAAGTTTGGGGTGGTCTACTTCAAAAACTGCCACAATTGACAATATGGATGTTATAAAAGATAGGATTTGTGTAAATTATGGCATAGAAAATATTGAGACAAAAGGAGAAACTGCTGGTTATCAGCAGTTTCTTCTTTTGTTTCAATGTTTTCCCAAGCCTTTTCTATTAGGGACGTCAAAACCAGGTCTTGTTTGGGAAAGGGTTAAACAGTAGACTTAGATGTAGATGTGACATAATATGTCAAAATGTCAAATCCAAAATGTCAAAGAAAAAAAAATGACAGGTCCAGGAGTTATCATTGAGACATTGACAATAGGCTACTGCCGCGGATCCAGGATTTCTGTGAGGGGGGTTCGAATATACAGTTAAGGGGGGGTTCGTTTTCTAAGAATTACACAATTTTGACTGAATTTCTGCATGAAAATGAAAGAATTTGGCAGCAGAGGGGGGTTCGTTTGAACCCCCCGAACCCCCCCTGGATCCGCCACTGTGCTACATCATTTTATGATCACAGCACATAACATCAAAAATCAATATAGATAATAGAAATCTAGGCACCATAAAAAGAACATTCACATATAGGCCCTATACAGACCCGTAGGAAGCAATTTTATATTGGGGTGGCTTAAGCCCCAGTGTCTGAATATTATTGGCTGGCTAAATTGGATTTTCCTAAACTTTCAGTTAGAAATAAGGAAAATTTGGCATTTTTGCAATACTTTGGAGGGCTAATACTCCCTAGCCCCCCCCCCTTCCTACGGGCCTTCGCATACCTCGACAAGACAATGTTTCTTCAACTATAAAGCACTGTTCAGACCTCATTCCGAATGTGCGAGTCCAGCCTGGTCTCCTCACTTTAAAACGCCGTATTTACCAAGCAATATCCACTTAAACTACAGAGACTGGCTCTGACAACTTGGGCAACAGTCTTTAGAGTACAGACGAAAAAGGTCGGATTTTATCCAAGTTTATAAGATCATACACCAAAAAGATATTGTAGGTCTATGCTCTAACCAAAATGTTCTCAAATTGCCAAACTATCGTAAAACAAGAGGAAACAATCTGAAATAATTCAAATGTCATTCGAAGACCGAGATCAGAAAAATAGCTTTGGAATTCGCGTGGTTGATCAATGGGGGTTCGGGGTTCTAACAAACACCCCTCTGTAGCCTAATTATTTCATTTTCATAAAGAAATTCAGTCGATATTGTGTAACGCTAGGAAAACTCACCCCATATTTGTATGCTCGAAGCCCCTTCATAAGAAATTAATCTGTCACAGAGAGGGAAATCGTTTGCTTCCTCCCATACCCCTGGATCCGTTGCTGGTCTCGAGCTCTTCGGGGTGCATTTGTGACATTTAGGATAAAACACCCGTCTTATCTGGGACTGTGTACAGGCACTTTGATGTCTCACCCTTTCCCAAACAAGACCTGGTTTTGACGTCCCTGATAGAAAAGGCTTTGGAAAACATTGAGACAAAAGAAGAAACTGCTGATAATCAGCAGTTTCTCCTTTTGTCTCAATATTTTCTGTGTTATATTTTACACAAATTCTGCCTTAATTGACAACCGTTTTGACATTAACAGCCACTTTTTACGTGGTCGAGTCCAATTTTTCGCCGTTTGGGAAAAGGTTAAAATAGCACGGTGCCCTGAGGATGTCTAGACTAAGTCGGATAAAAGCAGTCTGGTCCTCGGTTTGATTGTGGTCTAGGCATTAATTTTGTATTTACAAAATGTGTTGTTTAATAATTATCAAAATGATGATAGCATAAGCTATCGAGGAAAAGTGAACAAGTTCGAGACAACAAAATAGTCTAAATAGGCCTACCACAATTGCTGCTTATTAACCCATTACTGCACAGTGACGCCTTTGAACTCCTTCAAAAGAAAAGGCTTGGGAAAATATCGTAGAAAATGAAGAAATTGCTTGTGACAAGCAATTTCTTTTTTTCCACAATGTTTTCTAGCCTTAAAATGGAAAGATTTTTAAAATTTCATCAGCTTGAAATTGTCGTCTGCAACATCTTTGAATTTGGACCAGTCCAAAATTTGTCGTCTGGTAATGGGTTAATTTCAAAGCGACATATTCGCAAGCCAATGATACTGTCTCCACTTTATTCCTTACGAACCTTGCCGCTCAGAAGGCCATAGCATATTCGTTTCTCAATATAACCTTCCGACACGACCATAAAATGATTAAAGATGCATCACAATACCGTTTCATCGTTTTAAAATTATGTCTTGATGCCAAGATTAGTTATTTTAATGCGTTTTTAAAATGCTATTGGGGGTTTTGAAGTTGTTGTTGATAAGCCAAACGACTTTAAAGTTGAGACAGAAATGACAAATTCCATTTACATCTGAACTGCCGTTTACCACAATTAGATTAATTCTTAGATAAAAAAATATATACTCCTTGTAAATGGCGCAATTCGTTGGATGGGAATTTTCGGATTTTCATAAGAAAATACATTGTATGCTTTTTCAAATAAAAATAAAAGCACAATTTCTAGGAAATGTTTATGAAATGTCTCTCTAAGGTAACGGCATTTCTTCCCGCTTTGGTTCATCAATTTTAACAATATCAAAAGTTGAATCAAAATATAATTAACATTAAGCATACCCAATTTAAACGAGGAATTAAACGTAAATTTCGACTTACCTAAAAAGAACAAAGAACATTTCTTCTTGAAACGAGTTCGCATTTATTTTGGAATTACAGAGCAGTCACTCGGATCGCACCGGACATCGTCGGAAACTACTACCAACCAGAATCCATGTACCATATCGATTTAGAAATGAAAGTCAAAGAGCGAACTCGTAAGCATTCTCATGTCAAAAGGATGTGAAAGTGTGAAATCTCTGCTTTTCGTCGAAAACCTCGTAGCTGCAGCTTGAATCAAGCTGAAGAAATTGCTTGTCACAAGGAAATCCTTCATTTTTCATATAATGTTTTCCAAAGCCAATATCTTGTGGTGAGTCGGAAAGAGTCCATGTGCGGTAATGGGATATAAATGTAGACACTCTGATCCTCGCCGCGACACAATTCATATATGAGCCGGAATCTGGGTACCTTATAGCATTAGAGATAGCCGTGTTTCTATATGCTATAATTATTAGACCAGTGTGTGTATTTTGCTGTCTGATTGGGATCCATGCTACTGTGTTATGGTTAGAACAGACCATGAAAAAAGTTATTTGAGAACAACGCGGCTCTTGATCAGAATGCGAGTATACATGTACGCAGGCTGATCCAGAACCATGCTGGGCTCAAAAGCCCTAAGGGACCTTATTTCAGGTCGCGGCTCATATGTTTTCTTTATAGGCTATAATTGAAGTTTAGCCCAGTCAATGACTTCGAAGTCTATCGATCTAAGAGAGTCATGGTAATCAACCTTTTCTTCCTTTTCCTCAAAACATTTCAAAGCTTTGTAAAGCTTTGTGTCGTCGAAATTGGCATTATGGATACAACAGGTGATTTAGGGCTTTCTAGCAACAACATCGTCGCTTTTCATCGAAAACCTCGTAGTTACATGTTTGAATTGGTTTATTTTATTGAAAATCTCAAAAAGAGCACATCCCAAGTGCTCGATTTTACAACAACAATAAAAAAAGACCGAAATACACTCAAATGTGTTGCAGACCACAATACAAAGTTGTACACCTCATGGGATCTGAAAGTATCTACTCAGTTGTAATTGTTTACGAATTTTATGCATGGCAGAAAATAGCGAGGGAAATTAGGAAAGTATTGAAAATCAGCATTTTCTTCTTTACATCTATTGTTTTCACAAAGAAAGAAAAACAACAACAATAAACTTTAAAGACATACATAACAGTCCTTAATTCATAATATTACAAAAAGATTCTAGAACACTTAGCAACAAATACATGCAAATGAAGTTATTGTATTGGCGAATCACATGACACAACAAATGCAGAAAATCTTAAATAATTCTGTTAATACAAGACTCAATTGGAAATGATTTGAAGCTGAGAAGGCACAAAATACCAAAGGGTTTGCAGAATGTGGTAAATCTTTTAACCCTTTCCCAAACAAGACCTGGTTTTGACGTCCCTAGTAGAAAAGGCTTAGGAAAAAATTGAAACAAAAGAAGAAACTGCTGATATCAGCAGTTTCTCCTTTTGTCTCAATATTTTCCATGACATATTTTACACAAATTCTATCTTTTATAACTTCCATTGTGTCATTTGTGGCAGTTTTTGAAGTAGATCACCCTAAAATTTGGAAAAAGGGTTAAATAACAAACATATGAAAAAAAAGTTATTGACGATAGATCATAATTTGTTTGATCGTTAATTACTTTTTTATCATGTGAAAGTTTAACAGATACATACAATCCATCTGATCTCTGACACTTAAAATTGTAACACATTCTCTGCTTCAAACCACATTCAAATTTGCCTCGTAGGCTATTAAGGGAGAATGCTCCAGTTTACTATTTTTCTTTTCCTTACAACAGAATTTGTTTATATTTTGTTTCTTGAAAATACATCTTATTACCAATCAAAAACCGAAATAAAAATGGATGTTCATCGATCTTATTTGAATTTTATAGTCAAACGTATGACATAGATCTACCCATACGGCTAAAACACGCACAATTTCTTGCGCCTGTCATAGGTCACATGAATACTAATATAAAGTTGTTTGATCATCGTTGAGTCCCGAAAAGGGGTTTAAAGTAACGTCTTACATTCAATAAGAACAGAAAACCCAAAATATGTGCTGTTATAAACGCGTATATGTATAAAACAATATGCTCATGTGTTAATTTAGATCAACGAAACAGACGCGTTTTTTTTGTCAAAACATATTTTTAGAAAAATCTCAAGTTCTACATAATAGAATTTGATAAAACTCCCTCATTGTATTAAGCAATATGTCCTGGTAATAATTCAAGAAGAAAATATATAGGTCATCGCACTTATTATCGAATTACAGCATTTTTCATGAGCTACACGTGAATAAAACATTTGACGCAAAACAGTGGTAAGTGCATACACATATCAGGCCCGTAGGAAGCACTTTCATAGGGGGGGGGGGGGGGCTAAAGCCCTTGTCCTGGATATTGGGGGGGGGGGGGCTAATTTGCATTTTCCCAAAATTTTCAGTGTGAAATTAAGAAAATTCTGCATTTTTGGCCAACATTGGGGGGGGGGGGGGGGCTTAGCCCACCTAGCCCCCCCCCCCTGTTCATACGGGCCTGCATTTACAACTGTCTTGCTCTAAATCATCGATTTCCATCTTGAGAAAATCAGTTTTGTATAACCAATACTCTCTTACAGTCAAAAAAGGTAAATTGTAATGACATTATACATTATCGAAAATATGGTAGCGAAAGATATATGGTGCGAAACTTTAAATTTTCAACAATAATGGCCGAGTGTTCCGAAAAACTGGAGCATTCCCCCTTAAGAGATTTATTGATGATTTTATGCAGTTGTCGTTGTTGTGCGTCAGGGGATTGCCTGCTGTAAAATAATGGTCGATGTCATCCACACCTAACATCAACGGCTCCCTTATAGTCAATTAACCCTTTCCAAAACACCCAAATTTTTTACTGTTCCAATTTGAAAGCATCCACAACCAGCAAAATGGGTGTCAATAAAATATCATTAGTGTACAAAATAGCGAATCAAAAGGAATAAAATGCTGATCATCAACATTTTCTTCTTTTGCAACAATGTTCTCCAAAGCTTTCCCTTATAATTACGTCAACACCAGAGTCGCGTTCTTTAGACCAAGATTTTTTTTTTAAGATTTCTTAAGATGTTTTAGATAAAGCGTTTTTAAGACCGAGATTTCACCGAGTTGTTCCGTATGTTCCATACTCTATACAAATGACGTCATGATGACGTCATTTACGAAAAGTATGGAGCATTCGGAACACCGCGGTTTATAAATCATGGAGCGTTCGGAACCACTCTGTCAATCTTCCTTATATAGTTTCTACAGAGTTGACTGAGGATTCCGCATGAAGTAAAGAGTAATGGCGCCTAACATTGAACGACTTAAAAATCTTGCTCTAAAGAACGCTTTATCCTAAAACATCTTAAGAAATCTCAAGATATCTCAAGAAATCTCGCTCTAAAGAACGCGCCTCTGGTCTTACTTGGGAAATGGTTAATTTGATTCTTGTCATTGATATCAGTCTCATAACTTGTTCAATTGCCAATAATACATTTCATCATTAAGCAAGGTCGCTAACTCTTGATTAAATGTTTGATATAAACGCTCGGCGATAGCACGAGATTCGGGTAGCATCGTGGCTTTCTTCTTTCTCTTGGTCACGTGTTTCTTTGATGACGTCAACACCTTCTTCATAGTTACATTCGATATATCGCCTGCAATAGAAGTGACAAAGATTTTCAAAACAAACATAAGTTAGCGACAGACATATCACGGTGGGGATTGTGCATGATGGGAAGGATAACGACTATCGACAATAGGGAACGATTTTATCAAGTAAACCGTAACGTAATTTCGGACAAATAAATAGTATTTCGTTGGTGTTGTTATTAAACCTCGTAACTACGGCTTGAATCAAGCCGTAGTTACGAGATGTTAATAACAACACCAACGGTTTATCAAAACATAACGGTAAACTCAGTCTATTTGTTGCACAAAATGTGATGACATTTCGCCTCGCTTCAGGTAAGACATTTTGCAATAACTCTCTTATTTCTGTGTCAATTTTCAAGCGGTTTGTTGCATGTACCCCGCCTTACTTAACTCTTTCCTCTGATGTATGACTTACCTGAAACATCCTTATACTTTTTGCAAAAATTGATCCCAACCGACACGAAAAAACGAAAAATTGCCGTGGTAACGTGTACGGCCGTTAATAAAATCAACTCAAAATCACTATTGCAGGGTATTTCACAAAATTTACGACGAGCGAACGTGTCCTATACGTAAAGTTGGCAATAAAAATATCCAAGACGCATTTACTTTTTAAATTTATATGACCCAGCAGTCAAAATATGGATTATCAATTTATGATAACGACTACGGACCCAGATTTGTGATGGTAAAGTGTACGGCATTGTCAATGATTTGAATGGTGAAATATATACATGTAGCTAAACATTTTAGCAAATAAAACATTCCTATCTACCTGACGGTACTGTTCTCGCTCCAACTGGAGGATTATGACTATGCCAGGTTTTGGTGGCAAAGTTGCTTTGACGAAGTGCACAGTTTTAAAAGGAAATTTCGAAGAACACTTGTCAAGTTAAAATTATTTACAAGCAGCTGGTGTCTACTACCGCAAGTTTGGTAGCAGACAATTAACACTTTCAGATTTGCAGCTTGAACTGGTCAACTGTCTCAGCTGACACAGCTCCCGGTGGCAGGCAGTTCCACAGGGGTATAATTAGCAATGGTCTTTCCCACTAGACAAGTCAGTCAATGTCCTCTTGGAGAGCAAGACTATTTGCATCATCAAAGATTTCCTTATATAGGACACAGTCGTCTGCAAAGAGGCGCACAGAGGATGTTAGACTATCAGGTAGATCATTAATGTAAATAAGAAATAAGATTGGGCCTAAGACAGAACCCTGAGGGACATGCTCTTCAATGTTTTATACAAGCTTGCATTAAGTTCCATTGCAAATAGATTAAAATTGACACTGGGTAAATTAATATCAAAGGATCAAACAGGTGTTATAAAAGGCAGACATATTGGAGAAAACACTAGTTTCATACACATTACAATGCAGCATTGTGACGAAAATAAGATTCCAGGATTTTCAAATTTATCGAGGAAACCTTGTCTTTTTTCAATTTTGGGGAAATGGTAAAAAATTGATTAGACTCTTTCTGTACGATACAGAGGTTTCTGTAAACTTTAAACGTTATATTTATAATAACAAATTAAAAAGAGTATCCACACGAAACGGCTTCATACGACACCTTAAACTCACTCTTGATATTATCAATCAAACAAAGAAAAATGAAAATAAAAAGGAAATTGGGCAATTGTAGGGAGACTGATACAAGATAAATAATAATCTGATAAAATATCCAAAACTATTGCATTCTTTAGATGTTTATGTTTCTTTTCACTTTCTTTAAAGGGTATTTTTACCACCAATACTGGTGGAATTAAGATTTTCTGTTCTGTTCCTTCATATCACGGACAATATATTGCATTTTTCTAATTCAAGAAACTTTTCCAAAAACTTTCAATCAAGAGAAAGCATGGAAAAATTGAATGAAAGCTTTGAACCTTTACTTTTATTTTTCGTAATAGATCGTTATATGACTCCCAAAATGCTTATGTCTGGTTTAGTGACCAATGATACCTTGAAAACTACTCTTAAAGATAGAATATATATGGTATAGTCAACTGTAATCAAATGAATGTATGTATGTCTTCTCCCTTTTTTATTTTGTAATACTAAATGTATCGTGTAAAACTCGGTAAACGATGTAATTATCTGAAAAATAAAGATAAAAAAGGTTCTTTCCCACTCGACGAGTCTGTCAATGTCCTCTTGGAGGGCTAGACAATATTTCCTTATATAGGACACAGTCGTTTGCAAAGAGGCGCACAGAGGATGTTAGATTATCAGGTAGATCATTAATGTAAATAAGAAATAAGACTGGGCCGAGGACAGGACCCTGAGGGACACCAGACAATACTGGAGCTGAATTAGAAGATACTCCGTCCCGCACAACTGTGACCATATACCAATATTGCAGATACAACCGAAAACACGTCTCGAGACTACAACAAAGGAAAAGTAGAATAGCAGAGGACAATATTTCGGACAGCCTTCTTGAAACCAATGAGTTTGTAGGTGTGCTTTGTGGCTTCATGAAGACAAATAGGGGCATATTATTTCAAAAACGTCCGTTTGTCTGTTTGCATGACTGCCTCAACATTTTACACTTAACCTGAAAACATATGTTTATCATTACGATGATTACCCATCTTTTTTACGCTGATTTACAATCATTCAAGTGATACTGGAAAACGTGACATAAACGTTTCTGTTCCTTTTATCTCATACGAACTTTTATGTAGTTCAATCTGATTAAAATTCGGCATTACATGAGTTTAAAGTGTCGTATGAAGCCGTTTCGTGTGGATACTCTTTTTAATTTGTTATTATAAATATAACGTTTAAAGTTTACAGAAACCTCTGTATCGTACAGAAAGAGTCTAATCAATTTTTTACCATTTCCCCAAAATTGAAAAAAGACAAGGTTTCCTCGATAAATTTGAAAATCCTGGAATCTTATTTTCGTCACAATGCTGCATTGTGGTGTGTATGAAACTAGTGTTTTCTCCAATATGTCTGCCTTTTATAAAACCTGTTTGATCCTTTGATATTAATTTATCCAGTGTCAATTTTAATCTATTTGCAATGGAACTTAATGCAAGCTTGTATAAAACATTGAAGAGGGTGTCCCTCAGGGTTCTGTCTTAGGCCCAATCTTATTTCTTATTATGCCCCCTTTCGAAGAAAATGGGGGTATATTGTTTTGCAAGTGTCGGTCGGTCGGAAGGTCGGTCGGTCGGTCGGTCCGTATGTCGGTCGGTCTGTCCGTAGACCAAACCTTGTCCGGAGCATAACTCGAAAAGTATTAAAGGTAGAATCATGAAACTTCATAGGTGGATAGATCTCATTATGGAGAGGTGCAGTGCGCAAGAACGGTAACTCTGCCGATCAAATTTTTTGAGTTATTGCCCTTTGTTGATTTTATAACTTGATTCTTGTCCGGAGCATAACTCAAAAAGTATGTAAGGTACAATCATGAAACTTTACAGGTGGATAGATCTCATTATGGAGAGGTGCAGTGCACAAGAACCGTAACTCTGCTGATCATTTTTTTTGAGTTATTGCCCTTTGTTGATTTTCAAACTTGATTCTTGTCCGGAGCATAACTCAAAAACTATGTTAGGTAGAATCATGAAACTTTACAGGTGGATAGATCTCATTATGGAGAGGTGCAGTGCACAAGAACCATAACTCTGCTGATCATATTTTTTGGGTTATTGCCCTTTGTTGATTTTCAAACTTGATTATTGTCCAGTGCATAACTCAAAAAGTATGTAAGGTAGAATCATGAAACTTTACAGGCGGATAGATCTCATTATGGAGAGGTGCAGTGCACAAGAACCGTAACTCTGCCGATCAAATTTTTTGAGTTATTGCCCTTTGTTGATTTTCAAACTTGATTCTTGTCCGGAGCACAACTCAAAAAATATGTAAGGTAGAATCATGAAACTTTACAGGTGAATAGATTTTATTATGGAGAGGTGCAGTGCACAAGAACCGTAACTCTGCCAATCAAATTCTTGAAGTTATTGCCCTTTGTTGATTTTTACACTTATTTCTTAACCTTGCCTATATCTTGTGTCCTTTTACACATACAGCCTTGATATCTCACACATAGATACCTCCTATCAATATCGTTCACATTAAACCATGACCTTGGACCTTGTGACCTTGACCTTGGAGTTTGACCTACTTTAAAAAAAATAAACCCGGCATATATCTCATGACCTTTTACAAATACAGCCTTGATATTTCACACATGGACACATATTACCAAGACCTTTCACAATTGACCATGACCTTGGACTTTGTGACCTTGACCTTGGAGTTTGACCTACTTTTAAAAAACTTTAACCTGGCCGATATATCATGTCCATTTACACATACAGCCTTGATATTTGACACATGGAAACCTTCGACTTAGACCTATCACATACGACTAAGACCTTGGACCATGTGGCCTTGACCTTGGAGTTTGACCTACTTTTAAAAAAGTTAAACTGGGCCTATATCTTATGTGCTATTACACATACAGCCTTGGTATTTCACACATGGACACATCGTACCAAGACCTTTCACATTTTACCATGACCTTGGACCTTGTGACCTTGACCTTGGACTTTGACCTACTTTAAAAAAAAACATTAACCTAGCCGATTTATCATGTCCTTTTACACATACAGCCTTGATATTTGACACATGGACACCTATGACCAAGACCTTTCACATTTGACCTTGACTCTGGACCTTGTGACCTTGACCTTTGTGTTTGACCTACTTTAATAATACATTAACCTGGCCTATATTTCATGTCAGTTTACATATACAGCCTTGATATTTCACACATGGTCACTTCCAACCAAGATATTTCACTTTTGACCATGACCTTGGACCTTGACCTTGGAGTTTGACCTACTTTTAGAAATAAATAACCTAGCCTTTATCTTATGTCCTATTACACCTACAGCCTTGATATTTCACACATAGACACCTCCTACCAAGACCTTACATTTGACCATGACCTTGAATATTGCAACATTGACCTTGGAGTTTGACCTACTTTTAAAAAGACTTAAACCAGGCATATATATCATGTCATTTTACACCTACAGCCTTGATATTTCACACATGGACACCTCCAACCAAGACCTTTCACATTTGACCATGACCTTGACCTTGGCATTTGGTCTACTTTTAAAAACTTTAACCTGGCCTATGTTTCATTTTACTTTTACATATACAGCTTTGATATTTCACACATAGACACCTCCTACCAAGACCTTTCATATTTGACCATGACCTTGGACCTTGTTAACTTGACCTTGGACTTTGACCTACATCAAATGTAGGCCCTTGAGGGGGCATATATGTTTTACAAACATCTCTTGTTTACATTAATGATCTACCTGATAGTCTAACATCCTCTGTGCGCCTCTTTGCAGACGACTGTGTCCTATATAAGGAAATCTTTGATGATGCAAATAGTCTTGCTCTCCAAGAGGACATTGACTGACTTGTCTAGTGGGAAAGACCATTGCTAATTATACCCCTGTGGAACTGCTTGCCACCGGGAGCTGTGTCAGCTGAGACAGTTGACCAGTTCAAGCTGCAAATCTGAAAGTGTTAATTGTCTGCTACCAAACTTGCGGTAGTAGACACCAGCTGCTTGTAAATAATTTTAACTTGACAAGTGTTCTTCGAAATTTCCTTTTAAAACTGTGCACTTCGTCAAAGCAACTTTGCCACCAAAACCTGGCATAGTCATAATCCTCCAGTTGGAGCGAGAACAGTACCGTCAGGTAGATAGGAATGTTTCATTTGCTAAAATGTTTAGCTACATGTATATATTTCACCATTCAAATCATTGACAATGCCGTACACTTTACCATCACAAATCTGGGTCCGTAGTCGTTATCATAAATTGATAATCCATATTTTGACTGCTGGGTCATATAAATTTAAAAAGTAAATGCGTCTTGGATATTTTTATTGCCAACTTTACGTATAGGATACGTTCGCTCGTCGTAAATTTTGTGAAATACCCTGCAATAGTGATTTTGAGTTGATTTTATTAACGGCCGTACACGTTACCACGGCAATTTTTCGTTTTTTCGTGTCGGTTGGGATCAATTTTTGCAAAAAGTATAAGGATGTTTCAGGTAAGTCATACATCAGAGGAAAGAGTTAAGTAAGGCGGGGTACATGCAACAAACCGCTTGAAAATTGACACAGAAATAAGAGAGTTATTGCAAAATGTCTTACCTGAAGCGAGGCGAAATGTCATCACATTTTGTGCAAAAAATAGACCGAGTTTAACGTTATGTTTTGATAAACCGTTGGTGTTGTTATATACCATCTCGTAACTACGGCTTGCTTAAAGCCGTAGTTAAGAGATTTAATAGCAACACCAACGAAATACTATTTATTTGTCCGAAATTACGTTACGGTTTACATGATAAAATCGTTCCCTATAGTCGATAGTCGTTATCCTTCCCATCATGCACAATCCCCACCGTGCATATGCCTATGCGGTATAACAGGTATTGATTGTTACATGTTTTAATTTCACTTTAAAACATGAACACGTTGCCACGGTAAGCTAGTAAAGAGCAAAACTGAAGCTACTGTATCTCGTCGAAATCAAATATAAATCTAAATCAGCATCCATTGTGTGGTATGCCGCAGCATTTTACTTGGTAGGTCTAAATATTTCCCGTATTGGAAGATATCTAATACCCGTAATGTGGCCATTTTGAGATTCAGGAAACATCAGATATTTTTTTCGAGAGTCGTCGTTACGTATCCGAAATTATTCGGGCGCGGTCGTAAACATGGAAAGTTCCACCGCCGAATGTTTTCGACGTCGCCCGAAAAATTCCGACGTTGCGCGAATCTCATTATGGATAAACTACCTTAAGGTATACAGCCCATCACTAAAAACACCACTTTCTAGCCGTGTGGAATGCACCAAATTACACTCACAGGTAAAACTTGTTTCACCATGCCAGATTTCAAGATTATGTTTCAAGAAGAAAATAATTTACAAATATTATTTTACTTTACATTCATATGCACAGGATGTAATTTTGAACATTTATGTCAAATATTTCCATCTGTATACATAAATCAAAAATTCTAAACCGTTCAAAATGCTTATGCTTGTATTTCACGGTGGATCCCCCACGTGACTTTTGGGAAGCGTTAACACCGAAAAAATCGTCCGCTTAAAGGTATGTTTTGTTTAATTTCTCAGCTTATACCCTATTGGTTTTGACGAGATAAAGTGCACAGAACGCGCATTTGAGAGGGCTATTCCCGTGTGTAACTCACTCTGCTCCGAATCCCGTGGTTTATTCAAACATTCAAGCGAAAGTTTTCTTCGGTGCATGTGAACGCTTCCCACTTTCGCTTTGCACTTACAAACACTTTGGCTCGAATGTTTGAAGAAACCACTTGGTTTGGAGCAGAGTGAGTTAGAGCCGGGAATAGCCCTTTCAAAGGCGCGTTCCGTGCACTTTATCTCATCAAAATCAATAGGGTATAAGCTGAGAAATTAAACAAAACATACCTTGAAGCGGAGGATTTTTTCGGTGTTAACGCTTCCCAAAAGTCACGTGGGTTACCCACCTTGTATTTGGAATTGAAAAATAACACAGTTTAGGAATTACTGGCACTTTTCAAATTTCGCATCAGGCTTTTTAGTGCTAATGATGGGTTACATACCTTAAAGGGGGCCATGCTAGGTTTTTATGCTTCCTAACTGTACGGGAACTCATATTTGTGCATGGAAAAACAATTTGCAATGCATAAAAACCCAAATCACGACGAATAACCATCTTTCCTTTGCTATAGATCAATCCTTTACAAGCGTGTTTACACATTCTATTTTTACTTCAAAACAAGACAAGGTCAAGGTCAACGAGACACACCTCCGCGGTATCAACACACCGTACAACCGGCTGTGTCGATGACTGTAACCTTATTTACGAGGGATTCGTGGAAAGGTTTATTTTGTACAAGCACTGAACATAAAAACGCGTATTTATCAACTATAGAATACCAAAGATCCTTTTGTTTATTTATAAAAGTGAATTAATTTGACCTACAATACACGTGACATCAGATGCCGAATCTGTCTTCGCTGACTTTCGACGCAGCCGGTTGTACGGTGTGTTGAATCTCGCTGAGCACAAATGACGTACCTCTGACGTAATTGATTTTTGAAGGTTGGGCATATTTAACCGTTACAAAACAAAAACAAGGACAATAATAAACTGCCAGCATGTTATTAATTGACTTGGATTTTAATACTTAAAGTGACATTTCACAATTATTTTTACATAAATTTTCCTTTTATTCTATCTGAAAGAGCATGTTTTCTTATAAAAATTCTGAAAATTTCAAGCCAAAATATTGAACCGTTTACGAGAAATATATATTTTTGTGCTAAAATGTAACAAATTGTTGTGGACAACAGTTCAGATTTATATAGAATTAGTCATTTCTTTCTCAACTATAAAGCCGTATGTTTCGCTTATAAACAACAACTTCAAAAAATTGATAGCATTTAGACTACGCATTAGAAAAAACAATCTTTGCATGAAGACACACTTTTAAAAGGTGAAATAAATGTGAAATGTTACTTTAATAAAGCTCGATGAGCGCTTACAATGGATATAACTGATCTACCCTCAGGTTGGTAATTTCGTACGTTATTTCTGGTTTGTAATTATTATGCCATTTGCATTTTCGACATCCTAGCTCGCCCCCCTTTAATACAACATGTAATAAATATATACTCACGTAAATCAAGGAATTTGAAAATATCGCCCATTTTCTGACGCATGTTTGTGGAATAGTCTTCTGTCCGTAAAATATGAAACTGCTCCCTTGGAAACACTTTAAACCATTCTCGCAGATAAATGGAGTAAAATCCTAGATGGATTCGCACCTAAAATTTAGTTAGAATGATTATTTTCTTAGGTAAATTATTTTCACCATTTGATCTGCTTTATCTAATCTACCATATTTCTTCGCTTTCATGCAACCTTAGAAGATCTAACTTCTCTATTCATGAAGGACATGCGTTCAAAGATCTCAAATTTTTGTAAATTGCTGCAAAATATTATGTGAAATAGCGATACTTATTTCAACAAGACTTTCGAAATATCTGTTTCTTTTAAGTAAACACAACTTGAGACCGTTCGTTTGTAACGATTTCTTTAAATCATTTTGAAATGAACTTTTTTCCGATTGTTAGCCATAAAAGTCCACGACACAACTGTATATTTCTGAAAATATTTGAATTCCATACTTTTGATTTCCATGGATTTTAGTAGAAGACATCAGTTTTAAGATAATGACAATTACCGGTACTTTCTTGTGGAAGTCTTTACTATACAAACACATCCTTAGTGACATCTTCCGGATACAATTCCGTAACATCTCGATAGATTTCAACAAATTTACATGGAAGGCCTGTGCGGACATTTTACCAAGTCCGAGAAAAAAGTAGTCGCTGAATAATCTGAAAAACGCAAATGTTACAAATAGGTATATACATGCAACCTATTATTGTTTTCCAAATTTAAGCAAAGGCAATTTGTGTAAATATCTGCGTGTCTTAGAAAATGAGTATACTAGCTTACGAACGATGATCGGAAAATGAAAATGACGGACCATTAGAAGTCATTATAAGAACTGTTTTATTATATACACAAGAACAAAGAAAACAACTTTTGATCGGGCATTTCAATTTTTCGTACCTATGAGGAGTAAGAATAAAGAGCGGTTCTTTTGAAACGTTTGTTGAACGACCGTCTCATATTGCAATGTACGTTTCCTAAATATACGGTGTCGCTCATTTTGTGCAATGCTAAGTGCTAAACTATTGTAAAGCTAAATACAGATAACTTGTAAGCATTTCATGTACAAGATTCTAGAAATAAGTCAAAATTTTAAGATTTATAAGATAATACATGTATGTAATTATTATATTACAAACCTTTCTACTGGATTTCTAAGGATAACAATCAGTTTCACATTAGGGTTCACGTGCTTTATAAGATGAGGGGTTAGGAATGTTGGTGGTCCCTTTGGAGGGTTCTGTGGTATAAGAGGCCAGCCCCTGAAGTCCCAAAGGTCCATTGGAGTGCCGTCGCCTGCAACACAGAGATACAACATTCGTTCAACCCATTACCAGACGACAAAACTTTTGACTAGTCCAATTTAGAATCTGCTGCAGATGACAAAATGGATGTTAATCAAGGTTGGATTTGTGTACAGTATACCTCAGAAAGTATTGAGGCAAAAGGAGAAAGTGCTGATTTTCAGCACTTTCTTCTTTTGCCTCAATGTTTTCCCAAACCTCATTTATTAAGGACGTCAAAACCAGGTCTTGTTTGGGAAAGTGTTAACCACTTTTTAAACGGCATTTTTCGGTTTGATGAAAACGTAGGGGAATTTCAGACAATAATATAAATCTTAACAAACAATAATCGTATACCATACCAGGAAAAAAGAGAACATTGTGTCAAGCAGCAGTTTACTTTCTCTCTCCATGTTTTCCAACGATTTCTTTTCTATCGAAATGTCTTATCCATGTTTTGCAAGGCAACGGATTAACTTATTACAGTGATCTAGGTCGTCATAATTCGATTAATCACAAAAAAATGAAAAAAGATAACTCTTCCGGGATCTGGACAAAGGATATTTGAGACCACCATCGTTAAAGTCGAAAAGATGTCGCTAAAAAGTTTGCCTGCGGTAAATCACGTGACACCATTTCGACACTTTCAACAATTTTGTTAACGGGACCCATGCATGTGAGGTTGTCGGATGTAAAATACATTATGAAATGGTCCTGCATAGCTAGATTATTTCTATCCAAGGAAATTTCAAATGAAGTTCATTCAGTCCCTCTAGATTAAATCTGTATAATTGACTGACCCTCCATTTATAGTTGTAATAACATTTATGAGAAATTAGGTCTTGAAAGACAATGAAAAAAAAAAAAATGGAATCAACGCTATAAGGACTTTCAATTTAGCCCTAGATAATGCAAAGCACCACACAACAATGCAAACTCCAACTCCCCATGTTAGTCTGATACCTGAAAATTCTGTCACGGCTCCTTCACTGGTGGTGACCTCGGCCAAAGCGAGGGAAGTATTTCGCTACAACAAGGGACAGATATTTTGCGTTTAAATGTGAGTTCAGAGATCTGATTGGATAGTTTTTTCTATTAACAATGAATTTGTTTTAAAAATAGACCGCGTTTACCAATATGTATTGACAAACCGTCTGTGCTGTTATAAAATCTCGTAACTACGGCTTTATCGAAGCCGTAGTTGCGATATTTTATAACAACACCGACGGAATACTATGATCGCGAAAAAACGTCCCACGCTTTTGCCGAGTTCACAACGAGTGCCCTTTGATACCAATTTGCCTAAGGACAAAACTATCATTACGGTACATATTGAAATTTCAAAATATAACACATCTTAATTGTCTGATGTATCAGTTTGACAGATCGATTGGCGACGTTTCGACAATGTCGATCTCCATTTTTGACAGGAGGTATACATGACGTTTTTAGAATGAACCCTGTCCAAGACAACCCCTGGTTTCACTGGTGGTGAACTCGGCCAAAGCGTGGGACGTTTTTTCGCGATCATTGTATTCCGTCTGTGTTGTTATAAAATATCGTAACTACGGCTTCGATAAAGCCGTAGTTACGAGATTTTATAACAACACCGACGGTTTGTCAATACATATCCGTAAACCGGATCTATTTTTAGAACAAATTCATTGTTATTTGAACAAGAGGACCATGATGGTTCTATATCGCTCACCTGAACCAAAATGATATGAGCAACACTTATGTTCAATTCAATTGATATTTATGACTTTAAGACTGGATATGAACTTATGGTCAATAATGTTGTAAAAATCAAACTCATTTGAGCTCTTATGGTGCCCAACATTTTTCTTTTTCTTTTTTAAGTAATTGTAGATTCTAGAGAGTAAACAAGGTCGAAAACAGCCAAAAATGGCATTTTTATCAAATTCAAGGGCACATAAATCTCGTCTTTCTGGTCAGATCAGACTGAAAATCAATCTCATCTGAGATCTTATGGTCTCCAACATTGTGTCCAAGTTTTGTCTTCATTGAGTAATAATTGTAGATTCTAGAGAGTAAACAAGGTCGAAAACAGCTGAAAACAGCAATTTTGTCAAATTCAAGGGCACATAATTCTAGACTTTCTGATCAGATCAGACTGAAAATCAACCTCATCCAGGATCTTATGCTCCCCAACATTGTGTCCAAGTTTTGTCTTGATTTATTAATAATTGTAGGTTCTAGAGTGTAAACAAGGTAAAAAACAGCCAAAAATAGCAATTTTTGCCCAATTCAAGGGCGCATAACTCTCATCAATCTGGTCAGATCAGACTGAAAATCAAACTGATCTGAGATCTTAGGATCCCCAACATTGTGTCCAAGTTTTGTCATCATTGAGTAATAATTGTAGATTCTAGAGTGTAAACAAGGTCGAAAGCAGCTGGAAACGGCAATTTTGTCAAATTCAAGGGCGCATAACTCTCGACTGTCTGATCAGATCAGACTGAAAATCAAAGTCATCCAAGATCTTATGCTACCCAACATTGTGTCCAAGTTTTGTCTTGATTCATTAATAATTGGAGATTCTAGAGTGTAAACAAGGTCGAAAACAGCCAAGAATGGCAGTTTTGCCCAATTCAAGGGCACATAACTCTCATCAATCTGGTCAGATCAGATGTAACTCATCCAAGATCTTATGCTACCCAACATTGTGTCCAAGTATTGTCTGGATTTATTAATAATTGTAGATTCTAGAGTGTAAACAAGGTCGATAACAGCCAAAAATGGCAATTTTTCCCAATTCAAGGGCACATAACTCTTGTCTTTCTGGTCAGATCAGACTGAAAATTGAAGAAACCACTGGATTTGGAGCAGAGTGAGTTAGAGCCGGGAATAGTCCTCTCAAAGGCGCGTTCCGTGCACTTTATCTCATCAAGATCAATAGCGTATAAGCTGAGAAATTAAACAAAATATACCTTGAAGCGGACGATTTTTCCGTGTGGACGCTTTCCAAAAGTCACATGGGTTACCCACCGTGTTTATTACACCAAATTTGTCGTCTGCAGTGCCCAATATTCATAACCCTATGTTGTTGGGATCTTTTAGAAACATCTAAAACATAATTACATTACCTGTAACTATGCCCGCCGTGATATTAGCCCGTATCTTCTTGGCCGCACTGTTGAAGTAGCTGATGTATTTGGAAAAACTTAGTTTTTTCTTTAGGTCCGACTTCAGCCACAAACCTGTCGAATTGTATAAAAAAATGGAATATCATATATGTGACCCGTCACATTAAAAGGGACCTTATCGGATACGTGAAAAATATCGACCCTAGTCAGTCTGCGCAGTCCGCGCAGCCAGACTAGGGCCGACACTTTTCACTTGTCAGCCATTCCACGAAAATTGACCCATTTACTGAAAATGCATGTCGCCGATCTTCATTGCATTATTTAACACCTTTATCAATTAGGTACAACGAAAAGCAAGATATCTTTTATCACGGGACATAATTTGCAATAAAGTAGTATGATTTTTAAGTTATTCAAACGATTTTATGAATGTGCTTGGTTGTGTTGAATATTGCAAAAACGTCAAAATGTTGATGTCGCCGCACAATTTTTTGTTTTAAACTACCGTCCAAATCAGCCGTTTTTTTACTTAGACTTTGCTCTCTTGGACATTATTTTCCCAAAACCCTACTACAACGACTAAATTAAGTAGGATTCCATCTTCATACATGAAATAGAATTCAAACATGTCTATTTGTATGTCGCCGGATTTGCCTATGTGACCGTAACGAACTTTCAAAGGCATGCAAGAAAGTCAACTTTTCTCTCAATTTGCCGATTTTCAAACTATTTTGGTCCGAGAATGGCTTAGTTTAGCTATCAAAACCCTAAAGTTTATGAATATCTTAGTATTTCTTCACTAAAGCGAAGAACATGGACAAATAGAATTTGTCGCATTTCGTTTACTATGCTTCCGTTACGTCCGTGTAGCCCACAATAATGAACGGATATTCCTAAATCTGTCAAATTTTGACAGAGTGGTTGCCAAACTGTTCAAATAGAGGCGAGTTTTAAGTATAATCAAGAGTATAACATATTGAGAGACTTGAAAGTCCTTTGGTCGCTATGCTTCCGTTACGCATATTTTTCCGTAACGTACTTCAAAGGACGCCCTGAGTTAAAATAACAGGAATATTTCAATACAGTTAACAATATAATACACTGTAGTTATCAAAGATTCATTATATCGGCTACTGCATGTATAAAAATGGAATGTTAAATGTGAAATTCGACTTGGAAGTATGTAAATATAGTATAATATAAATTCATTTCCAAATTAGCAATACAACACTTCTTTACTTATGCTCGATTCTTTTTTAATTTGACGTGCAAAAGCTGGAATCTCAAACAAAAAACAAAGTAATGCGGGATTTACGTATCTACCCTTTTTGTTTTACGGTCAAAATAACTGTTACGGAGCATATATTATTTGGTGGTAGCATGTCCTGGATATAAATGAGATTTATTTTGCTGATTAATTGAGTTTGCACGAATCAAATGGAACTTTACATTTCCGTATAGTTAAAATTTGTCTAAACAGAGCTTATTTTATCATGTTTTGCCACATATGCTATAAGAAAATGTTACGGAAGCATATATTTGGGTATACAATTTGTGCGTAAATTACGATACATAAAATATTTTGATGTCAATTGATTATAATTAACTCAGAAAGTATTTGAAGTAGGAATACTAACAAAGCCGCTTAATTGTGTTTATCTGTGAATTCACATAGTAATATTCCGTTACGAAACATAGACTCTTCGTTACGGAAGCATATACTATATTTTATGGAATGTTGAGCACACACTGCCATCTGTGGGCGATAGATTAGCAAACATACCCCTTCAGGCTCTATCTAAACATGTTACACAACATGTTTGAAACAGTTTGTGGTTTCTCAAGTAGACAGACATGGTTACAGCAGCCTATTGATTATTGCGAGCGAAACACATAATTGTCTATGCCATAAAATATGCCCCTTTTGGTCCTAACGCCCTTTCCATTTTCTAATTCCACCATTAGACATTTTCAGTTTTGTACTGGTTGTTCTTAGAAAACCTGCATACATCGCTTTTGTGGCAAATAACAGAAGACACAAACATTTTCCTTTTCAACTGGGTCAGACGATAATGTTAACAGGAATAATTTTCTGCAAACGTGGCTTGCAACTCACTTGTCACATTTTAGTCCCCAAGTTTAAGGAGCAGGCATGCAAGGTGAATTTTCCCTTCTTTTTTGTAATGCTGATATTAAAGTTACACACCCCAAGGCTGTGTTGTTGCACATTCTCTTTCGTTTTCATTAATCCTGACATCTTTTTTTCCCGAAACTAAACCTAGATATTTGTATTGTCGTGTCTTGAATGGTTTGTGAAAAAAGGGCTTCTCTATATTTCTTTTCCGAAAGCTGGTGTTCCCTTCTACTAGGTAATTGGCTAAGACAAATTACACCGCTCTCTCACTATTGGAATTACAAATACTGATCCTTTGACACAAGTTCACACGCTAAAAGCCTAAACCTTGTGTCAACCATGGCCAATCCAATCAATCACCAGGGGGTATGACAGTCTAGGACGCTGTGATTTTGGATATCAAGCTTTGGATCTAGTGAAAGTGACTGTAACATCCTAACATTTATTCTACTCCCAGTTCGTTTGCTACATTTTTATTGCCAGAATCAACTTTCATCTACTTTCAGAATTCGTCTACTTCGACTTGGTCTACAATATATCATACATTTTCATTACTAGACCTACATGATTCATTTTAATTTTTATTTAAATAGTTTAATATATACGCAATTTTCTTTTATTTCCTGTCAATAAATGGAATAATTATGCTTGACATCAAATTGTATCAAATGATTCATTATTATTTTTACACTTTGTAATTCATATTTTAATTGTAATTCGTGGAGTTATTTGTTAACGATTTTGGAGACCCATATTTTTATTTAGGGATATATGATTCGCATGAATAACCAATTTACTTTAAAACAGTATGTGTTCTTATATAAATGATTTAATTAGAAATAAAAGAAATTCAGAAGAGAATGGGACGAGTAATTGCACACTTACCGAAAATTGTTCAATTTAACACCCCTTCAAATTGAAACATCCTTACAAATTTACACGACCAATGCACACATGTTTAGCACACCATCGCATTATATACCATTATACATTTCTAGATACCCCCCCCCCCCCGAAATTCATATCTTATAACATGTTCATAAATGAAGAAAAACAACGCATTGATTTTTACAAAAAATAAGATATCATACTGAAATATAAAGTAGGCTAAAGACGAAATGGAATCGGTATACAAAACCTGAGTAGACAAGGTGGCACTGGTTTTCAGAATAGACGAATTGGCAGTAAGTGTTGTTGGTTGGTTGGTTGTTGTAGATCAATCGAAATTGAATCCTAGAAATTGTCCATGGTGATACCCGGTTGACGACTTTGTGGTGCATATACAGACATATCTGTGCAGACTGTTTTACCTGATGCTTACCATGTAATTGTTACTCTGAGTGTGATATTAAAGAATAGCAAAGGTACCAGTTCGGCAATTTTGCAAATGAGATTTATAGTTTAAGGATACTATAAGAAACGTCTATTGATTCATTCGTATTATTGAATTTAGTATTTGTTTTATACCAATTTGCTGTGTCTTTTTTGTAAGAACCTTTACGTTTAGCGTTTAAAGTTCTTTGAAAGAAATGAAACTAATGGTAATAAGGTTATGGAAATTATCTATTTTCCGTAACACAAGGGCCATTTTTTCCACGACCATACATGCTAAGAAATAAAAGCTAGAGAGCCAGATGCTCTGGAAAGCATAATCTGAAGAGGCATTACTATCGAAATATTTACTTTTAACTTTACTTTGCAAGATGGCTTCAAAAAGAATACAAACGATCACAAACCCTTTTAGAATGCTCGAATATTGCGTTAAACAGTGAAATACTCGTTTTGATATCACCACATTGGGTTACAGCTCAATTGTTATCATTTTGTCCTTGTAAGTTGTGCAAATGGTTGATGGTGGTCAAACAAACAATCTTTTTGATGTTGGGTAATAACATTGACCACAGCTCACGCTATATGTATCTCGAGATGCTTTATATGCTCCGTAACAGCTAGGTTATAGTGGTATATTTGAAAATGCGATAACTCAGCAGGACTTAAAATGTTATGGGTAAAATTTTAGCCATACATTGTAGACATGTGACACTTTACTTTAACATAAAAATTGTGCTCATACAGAAAAGTTCATTTTTCAACATTTTCGTTTTTGTAAATGAGTCAATTTTCGTGGAATGGCTGTTGTATGTAATTTTCTAAATCCGGGATGTTTTCCCTATCTTACTATATATACATGTATGTTCATTTTTCACATACAGTATCTGGTTGACCTGTGCTGGGTCTGGCAAGTTTAGGCTATAAAAGTTTGGATTTTTGGAGTTCGGAAAAGGTCCATTTTAGCGCGACGGGTCACATATTATATAAGTTGGGATCTTGAAAAAAGGGGTACGTATTCATGTGCGGATCAAGGCATTTTCCGGGAGAGTGGCCGTGTTTTCCAGGGGAGGACGACAAGCCTACATAGGCGCGTGAAAAATTCAATAAGAATCCACGTTGATAAGCCCCCTTTTTTACGAAACCGGGGGGTGGGGTTTCACTGGGACTATTTTATCAAAACATTTAGGACGTATTTTTGTCTTACAAATGGCATTCGAAACGGTTAACACGAGAACAGCATTGCCTAGGTCTGTATTAATTTGCGATACGCAATTATTTAAAAGACGATACGTCTTATTTCTTTTATGAAACCGACCCTGGATCCACGCATGTTATGTCATTTGAGACAAACACGGATCCTGATCAGCCTGTGCATACGAACAGTCTGATCAGGATCCATGTAATCTATTATGTTGTTCTCTAACAATATCTTCCTAACATGTAGCAATCATCCGAATGCAGCATGGATCCGGATTAGAATGCACTAAGGCAAAGTAGGCCTATGATCTAGACACATTATGGCCTCAAATTCAATAAGTACATTTTCCAGATAATTTTCAGAATTATATTGCATGTCTTTTCATTTCTGCACAGATGTATGAATTAACTATTAGGCTACCATTTATATGGTTTCCTTGATCACCACCGGGTTTCTTTTCCCAGAGTTCCGCTGTCGTGCGTCACGTTCGGGTGCATGGCGATCCGGTCAAACAGATCCGTGAATCCGGAGTTTAGTCGCTTTTCAACGAAAACCTCATAAATGCAGCTTGTTTTAACCCTTTCCAAAACGACAAAATTTTAGGGTGATCCTCTTCAAACATTGCCTTAAATGACAAAATTGATGTTATTAAAGATAGAATTTATGTAAAATATGGCACATAAAATAGTGAGACAAAAGGAGAAGCTGCTGGTTATCAGCCGTTTCTTCTTTTGTTTCAATGTTTTCCAAAGCCTTCTCTATTAAGGACGTCAAAACCAGGTCTTGTTTGGGAAAGGGTTAGTTAACTGCAGTTAGGAGCTTTATGTTAGTGGAAAGCAGCATTTTGCTTTTCTTTTTCCTCACAATTTTGCAAAGACTTCCTAGAAATTATTTACCGTAACGTTTCCAAGACCACCACTGAGTTTCTTTTCCCAAAGTTCCGCTGTTGTTCGTCACATCCGGGTGCATGGCGATCCGGTCAAACAGATCCGTGGATCCGGATTTGTCCATCCCGATGATTTGGAAATATGGCAGACATTGGAAATGTTTATCTGGTGATGTCCAGCAGGGATTCTTGTAGAGCGGTGAAAACTTTGGTGGGGTCTGAAATATTGGGATAAAAGCTACGATTATCTGGCAGTTACCCATTTATATTATACGGCTAAATTTTAGGGTGGTCAATTCAAAGATGTTGCAGACAACAATCTCTAGTGAATGAAAAAAATGTTCAAAATTATGGAGCAGAATGTATAGTTTGATTAACAATGCTTAGTTTTCTTGAAAAAAAAAAAAAAAAAAAAAAAAAAGACCCGCAAACAAGGATCGAAATATTGAGACAGAGTAACTGTAACAAATAGTGACTTTAATGCCCCTTTTGGAAATAATTTAAGGAAGAAATTTTTTAATGTTATATTTTCTGGTATTTTCAAACTATTTTTGAATCGATAATATACCAACAGATGTATTGAAGATTTTCTGCAACCGCCGTTGTTGTTGTTGTTGTTGCTGTGTAACATGATTCACAACCGTGGCATGGGAAGGGGTTGAATATCATAAAAACTAGAGATCGATTCATAAGGACAACGGTATGAAATGTTTTATGATTGTCAAGGTGTTGGGTGCGTCGATATAAAAATGTATCAATGATTTTTAACAAAAACCTCGTAACTGCAACTTGTTGAAAGTTGTAGTTAAGAGGTTTTTGTTGAAAAGTGACGTTATGATGATACTTTTTTTGACGGGTTGACAGCTGGTAAATACGATATTCCTTTGTTTTTTTGTTTTTTTTTTTTTTTTTGTCTCGTTCTCTCTCTATCGAACACCAAATTACCCGATGAAATATCGCTACCTTTCAACGAAAACCTCGTAACTGCAGCTTAATACAAGCTGCAGTTACGATGTTTTTGTTGTAAAAGCGACGACATTTTCGCACGGAGATCCGTCATTCTACATGTGAATCAAATCTTCGAAGTTAAAACTTGGTGTCGGACGAGTTATTTTGGCCGAGTCGTCCGAGCTTGCGAATATGATTTCGTACTCTCCAATGCCGATGTCTATTGATTAAACCATCAAATCATTCTATCGAAATGGAATGAAGAGATAATGTGCTCTGTTTTAAGAGAGTAATGATTTAGCTGCTTTTCTTCGAAGCCTCGTAACTGCACTTTAAAACAAGCTGCAGTTATGAGGTTTTCGGAACAAGCTGCAGAACTTTACGAGGTTTTCGAGGAAAAGCGACGATTTGCTCACACCCAATTAAAAACCATTCCCAAACGACAGCATTTCACATCACAGTCAAGAGCGGGTCCAGGATTTTTTCCAGGGGGGGGGGGTGTTCCAAGCCCAAGATTTTTTCCAGGCGGGGAGCGGGGGGGGGGGGGGGCAAGCTCAAATTATGGCTTGAATGTAATAAATATGTAACGTTACACTAAATTTATATAAATTTAGTCAAAATTTAATTTTCCGCCAATGCCAGGGGGTCCGAACACCCCCCCCCCCCCCACACACACACACCTACCCCTCACTAGATCCGCCCATGACAGGCATGCGATTGAAGGGTGTCACACACCATTACATTACGGTAAAACGATTCAAGTCATTGATAAAAAAACATTGTTGGAAAAGAAGAAAATGAACGAAATAAGCAGCGTTTTTCACTATTTTCTCTCAATGCTTCAATTGATTTCTCTAAGACATCTAGAGGGACGGAAAACGTGACATTATTTTTGGAATTTAAAGTAAAGATGATTTAGCCTATTGTCATTCTTCTCTCTTTTATTATTTAACCCTTTCCCAAACGACAAAATTTTAGGGTGATCTGCTTCAAAAACTGCCATAAATGACAAAATGGATTTTATTAAAGATAGGATTTGTGTAAAATATGGCACATAAAATATTGAGGCAAAAGAAGAAACTGCTGGTTATCAGCAGTTTCTTCTTTTTTCTCAATATTTTCCCAGACCTTTTCTATTAGGGACGTTAAAACCAGGTATTGTTTGGGAAAGGTTTAAAATGTTTAAAAAGGCGCAAAGCGTCAATGTCGACGACACACTTCATGTAGGCTACTGTCATATTCGTTTATCACTTATCTTCAGTTTAACCCTGTCTCAAATTACCTATGCATGATTCGCATTTAGGCTAAGTACCACGCGTGTTAAAGTGCAAGATTTTCTATTTCTTAAGTGTTTGAAAGTAATAAGCCTAGGAAGACACTTACATGAGTAAATATCGCTGCTTATCAACAATGGTGAGCTTAAAACAAGCTGCAATTACGAGTTTTTTTTGTTGAAAAGCGACGATATTCTAAAATAAGACTTATCACTCACCATGCACAATAAATCTTCCACGCCGTTTATTCATCAAATCATTCTATCGAAATGGAATGAAGAGATAATGTGCTCTGTTTTAAGAGAGTAATGATTTAGCTGCTTTTCTTCGAAGCCTCGTAACTGCACTTTAAAACAAGCTGCAGTTATGAGGTTTTCGGAACAAGCTGCAGAACTTTACGAGGTTTTCGAGGAAAAGCGACGATTTGCTCACACCCACTTAAACCCATTCCCAAACGACATCATTTCACATCACAGTCATGCAATAGGGAACGATTTTATCCTGTTAACCATGACGTAATTTCGGACAAACAACCAGTATTTCTTGGGCGTTGTTATAAAATCTCGTAACTACGGCTTGGTTCAAGCCGTAGTTACGAGATTTCGTAACAACACCGAATGTTTATCAAAACAAAACCGCAAACTAAATCTATTTTTAGCACAAAATTCATTGCTATTCAAGCTCAAAGGGTGTCACACACATTTACATTACAGTAAAACGATTCAAGTCGTTGATAAGAAAACATTGTTGGAAAAGAAGAAAATGAACGAAATTAGCAGCGTTTTTCACTATTTTCTCTCAATGCTTCAATTGATTTCTCTAAGACATCTAGAGGGACGGAAAACGTGACATTATTTTTGGAATTTGCAGTAAAGATGATTTAGCCTATTGTCATTCTCCTCTCTTTTATTATTTAACCCTTTCCCAAACGACAAAATTTTAGGGTGATCCGCTTCAAAAACTGCCATAAATGACAAAATGGATTTTATTAAAGATAGGATTTGTGTAAAATATGGCACAGAAAATATTGAGGCAAAAGAAGAAACTGCTGGTTATCAGCAGTTTCTTCTTTTTTCTCAAAATTTTCCCAGACCTTTTCTATTAGGGACGTTAAAACCAGGTATTGTTTGGGAAAGGTTTAAAATGTTTAAAAAGGCGCAAAGCGTCAATGTCGACGACACCCTTCTTAAAGGCTACTGTCATGTTCGTTTATCACTTATCTTCAGTTTAACCCTGTCTCAAATTACCTATGCATGATTCGCATTTAGGCTCCTACGCGTATAATTTTAGGGATTTTCTATTTCTTAACCCTTTCCCAAACAACAAAATTGTAGGGCTGACCAATTCAAAAGCTGCTGTAGGCGACAAAATGGACATATAATCAAGGCTGGTTTTATGTATAATGTAGGGAAGAAAACATTGAGGCAAAAGAAGAAAGTGCTGATTATCAGCACTTTCTTCTTTTGTCTCAATGTTTTCCCAAGCCTCATCTATTAAGAACGTCAAAACCAGGTCTTGTTTGGGAAAGGGTTAAGTGTTTTAAATAAACCTAGAAAGACACTTACATTAGTAGGCTACATATCGCTGCTTTTCAACAATGGTGAGCTTAAAACAAGCTGCAGTTACGAGTTTTTTGTTTGTAGAAAAGCTACGACATTCTAAAATAAGACTTATCACTCACCATGCACAATAAATCTTCAACGCCGTTTATTGGCGAACCACCCGGCTTGCATGACGTAATTTGAACGTCCTCCACCGTCACATGCCCCGTTAACTTCTCATGACGTTTTTCTATCTCTTGTATCATAGACAAAATTCCATTCGGTATTTGTATTACCGCGACGACAGACGTCTTATTTGACATAGACGTTGCATTGGCGTTGTTTTGACGTGTCGTTTGAACGTCCACTTTAACGTAATGGTGCTTGGTAACCCTTTTTATCGTTGTCTTTTGCGTTTCTTCCGATTCTTTCAGGAATATGACATAAAATCCAGTCACAATTAACAAAACGGAAGAAAAACACAGTATCTTAATGTATTTACGTCCCATCACGTCAACGTGCATGTGTTAACTAAATAACGTTATGTACAGCGCGTGACAAAGTTCGTCACACACACAATAACGGTAAAACAATACACGAAATATGCACTCTTGTTAATAGTAAAACGACATTCATTGTTACACTGGTTGTCAATGGGGAAAAAATGTCCATTATGACCCGACTCAAATTACATTCAGCCCTTTACCAAACAACAAAATTTGAGTGTTCTCTAATTCAAATGCCTCTGCGGACGACACAATGTGTGATGTTAAAGAACGCGTCCGTGTACAATGTAGCGCAGAAAATATTGAGGCAAGGGGAGAAAATAATGATTTCCAGCATTGTCTTCTTTTGTCTCAGTTTTTTCAAGCCTTTGGGGCGTCAAAACCAGGCCTTGTTTTGGAAACGGTTAACCCAATCCCAAACAGTTTTCTGACTCCCTTAATGAAAGATGCTTTGGAAAATATTGTGGAAAATGAAAAGATGCTTGTGAAAAGCAATTTCTTAATTTCCAACAATGTTTTCTACCCACAAAGATCAAATAATTTCAAATTTCATAAACTTGAAATCGTCGACTGCAACATCTTTGAATTTAGACAAGTCTAAATTTTGCTGTATGGTAATGGGTTAAGCATTTCATGTAGGCATATTGGTTGGGATCTAGTAGTAGTTGGGGTTTGGATTTAGTAATCGTCTTTTACAAATGCATGTGGCACAAAAAAAAAAAAAAAAAAAAAAAAAAAAAAAAAAAAAAAAAAAACAAGAGGACCATGATGGTCCTAATTCGCTCACCTGAATCAAGATGACAAGAGCGATAATGGCAATTTTGTCAAATTCAAAGGCATGAAACTTATAAGGACTTTCTGTTTGGAAACAATTAAGTAAAAATTTTGTTCCAATTGATCCTGTAAAGTTGGGTATAAATTAGCATAATGGTCGAGTTTTTTTCAATAATTATTTCATTATTTTGCAATATACAACATAGGGCTAATTTTCAAAGCATACTGATCTGTTAAAATTGATTATTTTATGACATTATAAGCAAGATTTGGTATGTGATTTGAAAGTATATAGTAAATGAGGACAAACCATCTGATAAGCTAGGCTTATAATCCCTTCTTATTTGTTTACATAAGATAAAACGGGGCCAGCCAAAGATATTGATAACAGAAATAGATAAGAGAAATAGTAAAAGCTTTCCAAATATCTCCTCTTATCTTCAGCTTCTTGTATTCTGGAAGCCATTCATGAAATTAGGTCTTACACAAAAGTTCAAGGTTCTAGGCCAAACAGTTTAGAAGAAAAGTAAGTATCTCCATTACAACCCACAGTAAAGTATAATTTTCAATGCACGGAATTTCCCTTACCCTGCCATACCAAAATACTTTTTAAGGAAATAAAAATTACAAGATACAATTTTGAAACGAGTCACTCAAGGAACTTTCCAGCCAGGTTTCTTTCAAATTGGCCCAATGGTTGATTTTTTAAAGAATTTTCTGATTTCTCTTTTCCGATAAGCCTCTTCCTCCCCGACACGCCCACATTTTTTGACAAATGTAAAAATTTGTGAACAAACTTTGAGAAGAGAGACGCAAGGAACACTCCTTCCAAGTTTGATTAAAATTGGCCATATGGTTGATTTTTAAAGAATTTTCTTATGATTTCTTAAAGTCCGATAAGCCCCTTCCTCCCTGCCACGGCCATATTTTTTGACAAATGTAAAAATTTGTGAACAAATTTTGAAAACAGTGACTTAAGGAACATTCCTGAAAAGTCTGGTTCAATTGGTCCCTAAGGTTGATTTTTAAAGAATTTTCTTATGATTTCTCTTAGTCTGATAAGCCCCTTTCTCCCTGCCACGGCCATGTTTTTTGACAAATGTAAACAATTATGAATAAATTGGAAAACAGTGACTCAAGGCACATTCCTACCAAGTCTGCTTCAATTGGGGCCCAATGGTTGATTTTTAAAGAATTTTCTTCTGATTTCTCTAAGCCGATAAGCCCCTTTCTCCCTGCCACGGCCACATTTTTTGACTAATGTAAAAATTTGTGAACAAATTTTGTAAAGAGTGACTAAAGGAACATTCCTGCAAAGTCTTGTTCAAATGGGCCCTATGGTTGATTTTTAAAGAATTTTCTTATGCTTTCTCTAAGTCGATAAGCCCCTTTCTCCCTGCCACGGCCACATTTTTTGACAAATCTAAAAATTTGTGAATAAATTTTGAGAAGAGTGACTCAAGGCACATTCCTGCCAAGTTTGGTTCAAATTGGCCCAATGGTTGATTTTTAAAGAATTTTCTTATGATTTCTCTTAGTCTGATAAGCCCCGCCCTGCCACGCCCACATTTTTTGACGAATCAAAAATCCGTGAACAAATTTTAAGAAGGGTCACCCAAGGAAGTTGAAGGAACATTCCTGCCAAGTTTGGTAAAAATTGGCCCATTGATATAGGAGGAGAAGATGTTTAAAGAAATTGTGAACGGACGGACAGACGGACGGACGGACAGACGGACGGACGGACAGACGGACAGACGGACGGACAAAAAGCGACCACAATAGCTCACCTTGAGCACTTCGTGAAAAAAAAAAACAAAAAAAAAAAAAAAAAAAACGCCAGCTGTCATCCCATTTAGTCTAATTGTTTTATTAACAGACGAGGGATAGATTTCAAAGTATTGATCGCTTTTCCATTTGGAACTATTGCGCGGATCCAGAAAGAGGGAAGGGGTTAGGGGGTCCCGAAAACCCATAACATGTCAAAAGAATGTTAACTAATATGGAAGGAGCCTATGCTTGGTTGTCGGAGGTATAAATATAAATTCAAGTAGCCCAATATTGTATGGAATGCAAGGGCGGATCCAGGATTTTTTTTCCAGGGGTGGGGGGGGTCCAAGCCCAAAAATTTTCCAGGGGGGGGGGGGGGGTCCAAGCCCGAGTTATGGCTTAAAATGTAGTAAATATGTAATGTTACACTAAGTTTATATAGTCAAATTTCAATTTTCGGCCAATGCCAGGGGGGGGGGGGTCCGCCCCCCCCCCCCCCCAATTAATAGTAACCTTTGCATTGAAGCGTATTTAATAAAAAAAATGTCACTTATGGGCACTGGACCTTGCTAGATCGATTAGTGGCAAACTTGGGATCAGCGTTAAAATTCCTTTCTTTTTTGCACAAGCTCTGCAAACTCTGACTGTCCCCACGTTGTTCCTATCCCTGAAAAAAACTAGCATGGGCCCTTTAACCCTTTCACAAACATTATAGGCTAGTTTTGACCAGGAAAGACTCAAGGCTGATGCAGACGATTATTTTTATATTAAAGCAGGCTATATTTATAGCAGTACACATATTTCACCTGTCAACAACCAAATAATAAAACGTTTCGGGAAAAAAGCATAGCTCATCTTGAGTATTTACAATGCCCATACATTGAATCATATCGCTGTTTTTCATAAAAATATCGTAACTGCAGCTTGAAACAACTTTTGTTGAAAAGCGACGAAATATGATATATTCAACAGACCCTCGTAACTACAGATTGTGTTCAGCTACAGTTACGAGGTTAATGAAGAAAGGCGACGATATTACTTACACTTGCAGACGACTGTTTTGTGATTTATTGGAAAATAGGAAATAGACTAGAGTAGTTCACACTTTATAAACACATTTTTCATCAAATATGCCTAAATTATTCCATACACACAGAGATACACATAGGTAGATCTAGGCTATATGTTGCCATATGCCAAGAAGAGTGTGTAAATCAGCGTGCGTTCATGCGGCGAACGGCTTATCAGTTTATTACTTAGACTGGTACCCATCTTACTAATCAGTATTCGGCACATCTCAGGTGTTTCCGAACTCTCAACGCGGGCTTCAATGTCGATATCTAGGTGTCACACCTCAATGAAATAGAAAAGTAAAATAAAGAGAAAAGGTCTGGAAGTAAATGTTTATCGTGACACGTGACGATAAACATGACACGTGACAAAACTATAGGGAAGGTCCCAGTACATATTAAGGTAAAGGTGACCTGTGATTGGACAATATTTTTACTGGAATTGAACATGATTTATTCATTTGTGACTGTCTCTATTTTCAAGTTAAAAGCAAAAAATCAATGATTTTGAATCATTTCGGCAATTCCCGGGCCATTTTAAAAGATGGGTATTATACTCTGAAATGCTTCTGAGACTAGCTCCGCAGTTAGGGTGATCTCAAAAATGGGGTCAAAGGTCATAGAGAAAAGGATTCATGCCATACTAAAATTCATTTTTTCCGGTGTATGAATGGATGTTCTAGACTTTAAGGTCTAAGGGAAGTAAATATTTTTACATAGGCGACCATTATAACATTTTGGCTTATAGCTCAGTCCATGAGTTTGCAGCAATGATCTGTAATTCAAATTTAAGGTATTCGCACACTAATGAACGTCAAAAGTCATCGGCAAATGTCGACATATGTCGACATTTTCCGTATTTTCTTTCAAATATTTTTCCAAAGGACAATTATTAATTTTGTGTTAGTATAATTTAATCCATTTTCTTCGAATATTTTAGAGTTTTAAAGATAAAATGTTGAAAAAATAACCTCTTATTGCATTTATCTTGAAACAAAAGTTACAGTAAAGGATTTGTTTTGATGACGTCATAACGTCGCCGCCAAAAAATACGACGTCGTTCCCGCGTTCTATATAATTGACGTCGACGCGTGTATAGCATGTTGTCATGCAACTAAAACAAATTTGTAGGGAAATCGGTTAATAGATTTGTAAATTGATGATTTGTAAGTGAATTATAATTCAATTTTCAGTTTAACTTCTTCACAAAATTATGTCCGAAAGAATAGATACTTAAAGCAAAATAAGATTGAACATGTTCCTTGTGTGTGTCAAAAAAACGCATAAGGCATGTTACCATGGCGATTTCTTTAATTTTGGACGGCGAAACTTCCCTATTCTTATGTATTTACTTCCTACACCTGTGTAGATATTTTTCAAGTTCTGATTAGAAAGGACCCACTAATACTTAATGTAGAATGACTTTTTAAATATGACAACCCAAAAAATTTCAAACAGATTTTCAAGAAAATTTTGTTGCTATGCATTCCAACTTTTGCATTTTGTCCAATATTATTGTTGCCACAATATGTCGAGAGTAAATTTTTATAGTAGTATATTTAATAAGCTCTTGTTTGGTGCATAAATCATAGATGTTTCTGGAAAATGTCACTTGTTATTCAATTTTGAGCATCTGTTACTCAGTGCGCGAAAAGCCCAATTTTCATATCGGTGTGATAAATCTTAAATTTGTCATAAAATTGTAAAATTGCGGTCAAATACCCTGATTTTTTCAGAAAATGTGTCTCTTTGTATGTAGATTGAAAAAATAAAGTGGTCAACCCCGTAGAATTTCATGACCATTAGTGTGTGAATACCTTAATATAATTTCAAAATATGAGCAATCGAAACTAGGGGGCCGAACTAGCCCCGGTCTTCCCTACCTATGTTCATGGACTAATCATCTGGTACCGGACGAATGAACAATTCGAAATGTAAAAGTTTGGTCTACATGTTTTTGTTTTCGATCTATTGACCAGAAACCCTTTCCAGAAGTCATTTTTTAAATTGGACGACATAGAAAGAAGTTTGAAAAACAAAATTAAAGATATTTAGTATTGTGAAGAAATACCGGTATCTTTGTTATAGCTTAGTAAACTTTGTAGGAAAGAGGAAAAATCTAAATTCATACGTTACTGTTTATAAAAGAGTTGAAATTCTGTCTTCAACACATTCGTCCGAAATATCCAACTAGGAAATAATGTATTCGTCTCATTGGGGACGGGGGACATTTACCATTTATTTAATAATTGATATACGGCCTCCGGCCTTAACAATATTATGAATACAACGAACAATATACATAGTGCAAACCGTGAAGAAGCAATATACAAGTATGTTATCAGTATAAAATGAATATATGATTATTTTTAGATGTGCAGCAAAATAACAATTCAGAGCATATCATGTGATACATTGTTTATAAGAACAAAAACATAAATATGCTTGTTATTAAATTCACGTATATTTCCTAGATTTTGATGTCCATTTTCCTGTTCCATTCGGATTCGGGTAACATATGCTTGTTATTAAATTCACGTATATTTCCTAGATTTTGATGTCCATTTTCCTGTTCCATTCGGATTCGGGTAACATTGACAGCAAAGAATAGAAGAGGATTTCTCGCTTTCACTAAACTCTTTCCATACACTAGTTTTACACATTTCAACAATAAACCAGTTAGTTTTATTAGGTATGCATGTGAATGGTTTCCTGAGCAATCCCGGTTTTTGATGTCCTTACCATGGATACTCTTAGAAAATATTTAAAGAAAAGAAGACAATAGCTAGACTATTTCTCTCCTTCTCTTTAAATATTTACCATACATAAAAAACAAACTTGTGCATAATTCGATGTTTTATCTTGTAGTCATTAATGTAGTAGAATATTGCATATAAAGTTACATAATATAAATCAAATTAAAATAATCATGATTCCTCAATGTAAGACATTCTTTTCTCATAAGCATAGAATATAAACATAGCGGTATTTCTTAATATTGTACTATTCTTTATAGACATCAAAACTTCAAACTTGCGAGGAGATGGTGAAGAGTAGTACTTTTGAGGCAAATATTTTTTTTCTTAATTCCATATATAAGGGACAAATGAACAAAAAATGATATTCATCTTCAACTACATTCGTACAAAATTTACATATTCTATTTTCTAAACATGTCCTTTCGTGACGACCCTTTACAACAGCTAAATTTAAAGTACCTGTTCTAAACCTGGAAAGTGATTTTTTGAATTTAGATATATCTATTATATCCAAATAAGTTTCTCTTTCAAACGTAGTTTTAAATGTTTTATAGAATTTCAATCCTGAAATTGAAGCACATTTAGCACTCCAAATTTGAATATATTGGTCTTTAAGACGCTGTAGATATAGAGTAATAAACTGCATTTCATTACCAACATGTTGTTCTTCCCAAATATAACCAAATCCATTAGAATAAAGATTCTGCCTAAGGCTTGTAACCCAATTTTTATACCCGAGAGAGTCGTATAATTTTAGCATATCATAACATTTTTAGCTCACCTGAGCACGATAGTGCTCATGGTGAGGTATTGTGATACCGCTGTGTCCGTCGTCCGGCGTCCGTCGTGCGTCGTCCGTCGTCCGTCGTCCGTCAACCTTTGGCTTGTGTGCACTCTAGAGGCCACATTATTTGCCCAATCAACCTGAAATTTGCTCAGAATGATTGTCTTGATAAAATCTCGGACAAGTTCGAAATTGGGTCATCTGGGGTCAAAAACTAGGTCACGGGGTCAAATCTTAGAAAAACCTTGTGTGTACTCTAGAGGCCACATTTTTTTGCCCAATCAATCTGAAATTTGCTCAGAATGATTGTCTTGATCAATTCTCGGACAAGTTTGAAATTGGGTCATCTGGGGTCAAAAACTAGGTCACGGGGTCAAATCTTAGAAAAACCTTGTGTGTACTCTAGAGGCCACATTTTTTGCCCAATCAACCTGAAATTTGCTCAGAATGATTGTCTTGATAAAATCTTGGACAAGTTTGAAATTGGGTCATCTGGGGTCAAAAACTAGGTCACGGGGTCAAATCTTAGAAAAACCTTATGTGCACTCTAGAGGCCACATTTTTTGCCCAATCAACCTGAAATTTGCTCAGAATGATTGTCTTGATAAAATTTCGAACAAGTTTGAAATTGGGTCATCTGGGGTCAAAAAAATAGGTCACGGGGTCAAATCTTAGAAAAACCTTATGTGCACTCTAGAGGCCACATTTTTTGCCCAATCAAGCTGAAAATTGATCAGAATAATGGTCTTGATAAAATCTCAGACAAGTTCGAAATTGGGTTATCTGGGGTCAAAAACTAGGTCACGGGGTCAAATCTTAGAAAAACCTGGAGTTCACTCTAGAGGCCACATTTTTTGCCCAATCAACCTGAAATTTGCTCAGAATGATTGTTTTGTTGAAATCTCAGACAACTTTGAAATTAGGTCATCTGGGATCAAAAAGTAGGTCACAGGGTCAAATCTTAGAAAAACCTTGTGTGCACTGTAGAGACCACATTTTATGCCCAATCAACCTGAAAATTGATCAGAATGATTGTCTTGATCAATTCTTGGACAAGTTCGAAATTGGGTCATCTGGGGTCATAAACTAGGTCATGAGGTAAAATCTTTGTAAAACCTTGTGTGCACTCTAGAGGCCACATTTTTGCCCAATCATTCGGCAATCAACCTGAAAATTGATCAGAATGGTTGTCTTGATCAATTCTAGGTCACAAGGTCAAATCTTAGTTAAACTTTGTGTGCACCCTAGAGGTCACATTTTTGTCCAATCAACCTGAAAATTGGTATACAAAAAGTTATATTATATCAGGTGAGCGCTTCAGGGCCAATGGCCCTCTTGTTTAACGTATCTGTGATCTGGCATATGTAGAATTTTGATCCAATATTTAATAACTCTTTTACTTGTAAAAATGTATAAAGGAAATCTACCACATTCGCCACAAACAGCAGCATCTGATGTATTTTTTGGTAACCCCATAAAACGTTTACATGCGTACTTTTGGATTCGTTCTATACACTAAAATGTATCAAAACCCCAGATTTCACAACAATAAAATAAAATAGGGGCTATTTTGGAATCAAATATCTTAAAATAAACATTGCTACTCACCGGTACAGTGCCAATCAAAGAAGAAATGACACTGTTCAGAACTCTCTTAGCTTTTATTGAGTTATCTTCGGCCATTTTGTAAAGTGAACATTTTTGAGAAAAATAAGCACCGATATACCTAAATCCATTTACACATTCAATGGCTTCCCCTGAGTAGAGTAATTCTTCTTGCTCATTTATTCTTCCACCATTTCTAAATATCATAACCTTTGTCTTAATTATATTAACATCCAGTTTATATTCAATGCAAAATTCATATAGTAAATTTAACTGTTTTTGAAGAGTAGATTTGTTGTCCGCCATAAGCGCGATATCATCAGCAAACATCAATAAAAATATCTCAATTATGTCTGGATGCAGTTGAATGCCATTGAGTCGACTAAAATAAACCATTACCAGACAGTAAAAAATTAAAACGGTCTAAAATTAAAGATGTTGCAGACAACAGTTTTAAGTGAATGAAATTTAACATTTTTGTGTCGTTCTGGGTAGAAAACATTGTTGGAAATGAAGAAATTGCTTGTTACAAGCAATTTCTTCATTTTCTTCAATGTTTCAAATATCTTTATTTTGTGGGCGTCAAAAAGTGTCCATGTTACGTATATTGGAAATGGTAAGGTAAGAATCTGGGGAAAGTGCCATTAGCCCATGGCAATTGATCAAAACCTGGGTAACGTTTTCTTTGAACATTTATAAGAAAAAAGGCGCCCTTAATGGTTTGTTGAAACAGGCCACTGGTTAACACCTCTTTATCACGGAGTCTGCATGTTATGAGCACTCCTTTAGGCCCTTTTCTTGTGGGTAAGGATAACTCACGGGTGGTAAATGGAGAAACTAGCTCCAAAAAGAGCCAACGTTATTTTGTGGCCTCGTGACATACCAGTATTTCCGGGGAAGTTGTATCGAGTGAAAATAGGTAAAAAAGGTAGGTGTCGAGCACATTTTTCTCAAATTATTTCTTTCAACGAACTTTGATCATTTCTTCATATTACAGCATCACCGGGATTTTCCAAAACTCGCTGTAATAGAAATAATTTAAAAATAATTTAACAAAAATGTGCTCGACACTTACCACATTACCTCGATACAACTACCCCGGAAGTACTGATGTGTCACGAGGCAACGGAATACCGTTGACTCTTTTTTGGAGCTAGTTTCTCCGCTTACCACGCGTGTAACTGTATTTTCATGAGAAAATCCATTACTTTTATCAGCAAGAGCACGAACCAATATTTTTCTGACATTTAAAATATCGTCGCTTTTCAGCGAAAGCTAAGTAACCGAAACTAGCTTCAAACAAGCTGTGGTTACAAGGTTTTTGCTGAAAAGAATCAATATGTACGATTTGTGACATAACTCTGATGAATTAATATTGATAGCCTACTTATAGTATCAAGTCTAATTACTGATGGCAACACAGGTCTAAGTGTAATTGTATAATATTATATCCCGCATAATTTCATTATCCCATTTTTCCTTTTCTTTTCGTGTTCTCATTTTCTCATGGTTTCTTATACTATCTTTATTTATTGATAATGTATGACACAATATCTCCATTGTTGGAGGCAATAAAAGAATTGTATTGTATTGTTTCACTTAGTTGTTGAATTAATCTTGCTTTTTATGCATTGAAAATTTACTACGTTCATAGATAGTTTCACTCCGTTGTTTAGATCCAGTAGACTCCAAGTGACGTCGGTAGTATAAAATGAGGAGGTGCCATTTTGCTGCATTGTGGTATGGCCGTATTTTCCACGACTCATAAAAACACAACAGCGCAGCATCTACCTTCCCTTCTAGGAGAAGGATTGAACCAAGCAAGTTGTAAGCCGTGTCAGCATGTCCCAGATTTAAGTCCGTATGGATCACTTGTTTAAGACGCTTCAGTGCCTCGTCTTTCGATTTTTCGTTGCCAAGTTTCAAGTAGATGATATATTGCAGAAAGTATAGGTAAACTTTGGAATCAACAACGACCCATTTGAACCAGTATTCGATGGACGGTATAGTTGTACCATCTGGGGCTCCAACAGACCGAAACATTTCGTACTGCAGGACGGGATGCAATATGGTGGCCTGGAGTGGGAGGAAAGCAATGCAGCCCGTTGTATATCGAGCGGCAAATTCTGCAAAGGATATTTTCTCCGTGAAAAGTTTCATTCCTAATCCATCAACCTCGGAAGTCTGGTAGTCATGACAGTGGCATATCGACATGACGATAGAGTCGATCGATCTCAGGCACTTCAGGAGAGTTTGTTCACATCTACCTAGTTGATTATCCTGAAGCAAATGTGTCGCAAGTATCAAATCAGCTGATATCAAATCACAACCTTTACTTTCTTTGACCTCCATTTTTAACCATTCTTTTCCAGATTTCTCTTGTTCTGCATTTTCTCGGGAAGGCATTGCAGCCGCCAACCACTGAGCGCACTGTAAATGGATGTGAGGTTTAATTGAACCAGTAATACACTTTACTTCTTCTGGTGAATGTTCTGTTACTGCTCTAGTTTCTTTCAAATGGTTCAGCACATTCAGTGTTTGTATGTGACATTCCACAAGCGTTGAAGCCGTGCAACATTTTCGGAGTATGTCATTCCTTGTAATGTAGATATTACACACCCAATGAACATATAAATGATTATATTGTTTTGATCCGTTCTCACTCCGAACTTCAGAAAGCCCACTTTCCGTTATGCCTTCTTTGATGAAATTACCAACATTGTCACAAGTTATTGAATATAGAAACTTAATTCCACCAGCTGAGAGCAACTCTGACAATAGATCTGCGACTTTTCTGACCATGGCAGGGGTCAGTTTATCAAACATGTTTTCCTCAGGTACAAAGTAGTTCGGACAATGTCCATCTTGTAACCACACGGCCATTCTATTCAGACAAAGCAGCGTTACATGCAGCAAATTAATTGGTTCCCATAGACTCCTGTTGGTGCTCCCAATGGTATAAAACAGACAAGTCTTGCAATGGTAGGTGGTTATAGACTTTTTTCCTGTCTTTGGATGAATGATGTTTTTCTTGATCATCTTCAGGAGAATGTAACATTTGTACTGTGTGTCATTTAAACTTCGCATGAGGTCACGTTCTTGTAGAGAGAAGGAAATTCTCCACTCTATGGATTTGTGTCTGCTGTGTGGATGGCCGACACCAACAGGAAAGCAGCCATAACTTGTCATGCGACGTAACTGCTCCTCTGATGGCCAGTTGTGGTGCCTCGGTCGCTGTACCCAGGAATTCGCAAACCTTGGAATAGATCTACATCTGTAACCTTTTAGGTTGTCCATTTCGGCGAATCCTGGCATTTCTTCGGCAGTAAAGGCAGGACCATTTCTTTTCAGTTTACGAGAAAAGATCAAATGACCTACTTCGAGGTGGCATAAACAAAGTCTGCACTCTTCATCGACCTCTTCAAATGTTTCAAACGGCAATCTCATGTATGATGTTTGTGGAAATCTTCTGATCACCGTTTGTAGCTTGACATATCCAGGTTTTATATGCTGATCAGAAACCATGAGTAGGAAAGATCCAGTCGCCGGACCTTCATCTAAACTCGGATAAACAGGAAAGTTTTCGTCGACCGCTACCATGTCAACATCTGACATCATACCGCGCGTCGTGGTCCCTTCTGAAGAACTGCCGAATATATAAACTGAATTTTGTGGCTCCTCTGGAAGCGTGAAACAAATTTCCTGGGCGTCTGCAACATTTTGATATTTCTTCCGTATGTCCTCAGAAGCTCCAATGGCGTCCAAGACTTCAAACAGTTGAACGGAAATGTTCTTATGGTCTGACATTTTATTCTGAAAGAAAAGAATACACGTTAGTAGCCTAGTTAGTTGTTTAACTAACTTCTCTACTCCCGATTTGAATGTGGTTAGACGCAGAGAAGGTGTAGAACTGCAAATGTCAAAGACTGGTTGAATTTGATGAATCCTTTGAATAGCACTATATAAAAAGTGATTAAAGAGCAAACAAAAGTCTGCATGACCTTCAATAACTTTTCAACAACTGTTGATTAATTAGTGGATTTTTTCTGTAATAGTTGCAGTTGTCGTGTGACGTGATTCCCTGCAGTTAAAATAGAAGAACAGATTCACGCTTCTGAAACAAGGTCTGGTTTTCGGGTTTCCGATCATGAATTCTCTGGAAAATATTGGGGAAGGAGAGAGAAGTAATTTTCGAAATTGTGTAGTTTGGTAGATGGTTTATAAATCCCGCCTTCATGACAAGGATGTTGGACCGTCGCTATAAACAGCATCTATTCAATAGTGAATAGAGTGAAATTTAATACTAAATTAAATCTTTTCACATTTAAAAGCTTAGGCTATAATTGATACGTGTTAGGGTCTGCTTCACTATGATCATAACATTTACACACACACACTTCGAAATAAATAGACATAGATTGTATAATTATGTAGTTTAGCTGCCTGTTTCATTTATCCATACGAAAAATCCTCAGGTCTAGATTTACCAACATGCAAATAACTATTTTGTAGATGTAGATCGAAAATAACAACATACGACGATTACTGAATATATTCAAGGTAAAGTTATGATGTCTTGTATACTGCACTTTCAGTATGAGATTCATCTTGATCTAGTTTAGTGTAGTCTAACTCTTTTTAGAAGACTCTTGTTTCCCAACAGGCTTATGACTACAATAATGTTGGATGTGGTTGGGAATTTAATCAATACCCACATGACATGTGTTCAGCACCTTGGGATACATAGGCTTAGACAAGTTAGTAGGTTAAAAGAAACCCCGTACTTTAAAAGTTATGGCAAATATTTTCATCTTTTTTTCTTAAAAAAAAGAGAAACAGACAGACATGGCACGAACTAGATCTAGCATGGTCCCGATCCACCCAGGGAGTGAGATAAAAATAACAGATTTTGTAACTAACCTTGTCACTGTGATGTAAGTTGTACGTTAGGTTTGTGTAGTCATTCAAAGATGGCGACAACAATACAGCATGAGAGGTAGGTGTCTTAGTTTTTCATTGATAAATTTCTTAAACGGTCGTATCTTGCCTTGAAACTGATATCATTATACAGGGGAAATGTATACCTATCAACGGTTCTATATATCAAAATACCAGTGTTGTCCTATCGTACTCAGTCGTTGTGCAAAGACAGCCCAACACGGAAAACTTTTTTCGAAGCGAGAAAGTTTCCCTTTTAAGGATGATTACATAGTAATCAGCGAACTAGGGAACAAACTATTGCTCTAACTTGGATGTTTTTAACATGCTCTTTTCTATGGTTACTGTTATTTTTCACAAAAATGTCTAGAATGACCACAAACACCGTGTTTATTAAATGGCCAGACAATGGTGTAGTCACAGTGAAAATATGCAGACACAACGGTGCAGTTTCTGTGTTTTATGTACGGTGTGGTTATATTTTCATAACAAATTGTGAACGGTGTAGACTTGAAGTAATACAGAACTTATCATTTCTGGAATGATAATATTGTCATGTTTAATGATAACGTTTTCACGGCTGGGAATCATGTTTTACAATTACTACCGAAATTCTTCAACAATTATGTTAATATGTGACTGACTTGCAAATGCTTTGCAGCAAAGAAGGTGACAATATGTCTACAAAATATACTTTAATCAAAATGTATCAGAATCTAGTTTCCTTGCTATTTGTCAAAGCATTCCGTAAGGGTCAAATAGTAGAAATTACCAAGAATCTGCTGGCGTCTGTTTTATTTTTTTCTTTATTTTCAGTTCCATGCTGTTCACCTATTACTACTGTCATTTCGAAGGGAGTTTCGAAAAGGTTGTGAAGCATTCGGAACAGGACCATTCCAGTCAGATATTAAAAGTGCGCAGGGGGGGGGATCAATGATCAGACAGGTCAAAAAGATTTGAAAACTCTGAACTTTAGTATTATTCCTGATATTATTAAGAAGTCAGACTATGACATCATCCCCATTTGCGAGCATAGAATACACAAGATAGACCTCATCAATGTAGAAAAAAGGATTTTGGAGTTAACAAGATTCTTTCTATCGATGATATCCCCGATTTTGAATGCATGAGTCCTGAACATAAAAAATGACGAAGTTCAACACCCCATAAAGTCGTTCAAAAAGCCCCGACCTTAATTCCTGATATTTCCATTGGACGTGCTAAAACAGATGAAACGGATAGGGTCTCTTCTCTTTCCCCACGAGAATATGAAAACAATGGCTGAAATGAACAGTTTGTTCCCAGATGTGATTAAGTCATTGAGAAGCGTTGATCAACTTGGTATTTGTTTATCTTGGTCAATGAAGGTCGGCTCTCGATGGAAAACATTGCATTTCATTTATTTATGGATGTGTGTAAGTTACACTGTCTTGGGAGTACTTCAATGCGTTTTACTCCAATAGTCAAACGGTTTTGGCGAATAGAATATTGTCTTTTTCATTGCAAATGGTTACATTTTATGAGTGGGCCCAAAAAATCTTGGTCAGAAAATTGTCAGTCCTGAAGAAGAAGTTCATTACGTATGAAAATTCCAAAATGAATTTTGCAGTTCCAGAATTCTATTTTCAAGACTTATTTACTTAAGTCGAACAAGACGAAAAAAAGGCCCAAATGTTTATGAAACAAATTTATAATTTATGTTTTGTTATTTATAATTTATGTTTTGTTGATTGAATCCTTTATTTTGGGTAAAATCAGACTTTTCAATGAGGGGTCAATTTGAAAACAAGATACATTTCGATCAATAATTATCATACTCCATGAGTTGAAATCATTTCATTAATTACAATAATTGATTGTAATAACCAATTAAAACAGTTACAAAGAAAAATTCAAAGCCAGAGCCGAAATTTCGAATCTACAAATCAAATGAACGGATGAACAAGAAATTTGCCGTTACACTTAGCATGGCTTCAAAATGACGGTTATCGTATGTCTTGTTTGATATTTTGTGATGGTATTCCTTTTGATTATCATTTCCGTCTGATATTTATTCAATCACAAATAACAAAAATGTCTTCCGAAAATTAAATCAAACATACATTGAACTGTTTAATGCTTAGGTGAATGAAGAAAAGAGAAAACATATTTCCTTAACTTTTGTTTTCATTTACTTTGAGGATGGCGGCATTTTCATCTGGGTTTTCTAAGACCAAAGTATTTGAGGGAGATAAAACAGATGTGCAGATGATCTGCTATCTGTTAGAGCTAGTTCGCCCTATACAACATACCAAGTCTACACCGTTCACAATTTTTTGTGAAAATAATAACTACACCGTACAGATAACACAGAAACTGCACCGTTGTGTCTGCATATTTTCACTGTGACTACACCGTTGTTTGGCCATTTAGTAAACACAGCGTTTGTGGTCATTCTAGACATTTGTGTGTAAAATAACGGTTACCAAAGAAAAGAGCATGTTAAAAACATCCAAGTTAGAGCAATAGTTTGTTCCCTAGTTCGCTGTTTACTATGTAATCATCCTGAAAAGACTAACTTTCTCGCTTCGAAAAAAGTTTTCCGTGTTGGGCTGTCTTTGCACAACGACTGAGTGCGATTGGACAACACTGGTACTTAGCAATATAGCACCGTGAATAGGTATACATTTCTCCTGTACAATGATATCAGTATCAAGACAAGATACGGCCATTTAAGGAAATTATCGACGAAAAACTAAGACACCTACCTCTAACGATTTTCCACCGACGCCATCTTTGATTGACCACTCAAAACTTCCGTACAAACTACACAAATCTAACGTACAACTTACAACATAGTGCTTGTGTGTGTTTCATATACTGTTTAGCCTACGCGTAATATTGGTGAAGCTGAATCGATTTTAGTCCAAGGCTACTCTTCATGTGGAGTGATGTTTTAAATTATACGCTTCAATAATGACAGGTGTCAGGTATAGTAAACTGAAAGAAACCCTTTTAGATCTATATTTCTCGAAACTTATATTTGAAATTTCACCGACCACATCTAACCCTTTACAAGATGACCAACCATGTAGACTTATCCAATGGAAAGCTGTACACAGTGAACAGGGCATACGGACCCCCCACCTCCCCCCCCCCCCCCCCCCCCCCCCCAAAAAAAAGAGGCGGAAAATACTAATTTGCTTAGGAAAAGGTGTTCGATGTTTAAGTCTAAGCAAAAAATGCACACAGGTCGTACTTTGTAAGAAGACATCTGATTGCAACAGAAATCAAATTGGGCCAATCAGGTTTGTTGTTACATGTAATTATGCAAAAATAACCGTACGACCGTGGATAATAGGCCTATGTGCCCCTGGATTCGCCAATGTTCAAAATAGAAAAATGGAACTCCTACAAAAAATTTAATAGAGACACTCCACCACGGGAAATGCTTCCGTGTCGTAACTTACGAAAATAGTTCCGTCAAAAATGGATTCCCTCTTTTGTTGCAATGATTCTGTGTCTGTAGAATCACAGTGGTTAATCACGTGACTCGGAATTTCAGAAAATCTTCAATATTTTAGTTTCAAAAAAATGAATTTGGTTTGAAACAAAGAAGGTGGGGAAATACCAGGACGTGGTGGTTAACGAAAAAAACTGATAAAAAAGGTACCTAGATTTTGGTTGATCTTCAATAATCTTTTTATCAGCTGATTAAAAAAAAATCCGCCACATCAATCTAATGCATGACGATTGTCCACCTTCTCTGCTTCAAACTGAATTCAAATCGGTCCCGTATTAACAAAATTATTAAAGATCTTCTGAAATTATTGTCTCATGTGAATGTAATGAATGAACCGTGTGCAAGAGAGTGGACTATCTTTCAAAATGGCCCAGAAATTGCCAAAAATGATTCAAAATCATTGATTTTTTGCTTTTAACTTAAAAACAGAATGTAATCAGGCACAATGAATAAATCATGTTCAATATTCCAGTAATTTAAGACATTGTCCAATCACAGGTAGGCTAACCTTGATCGTAAATTTTAATCAGCGGATCTTCCATAATCATACAAAATGTCAAAGATATATTGGGCGAACACATTTACTTCCCTTAGACCTAAATTTCACTAATTTATGTATTTTGATATGTCCGTTTCGTTGAGTTCTAAGTGACACCAAATTTTATGTTCGCAAAAAAAAAAAAAAAACACACACACACAATCGCGACCCTCGAGACTGTTTGCAACCTTTTGCCGCGTTGGAACGTGGTTGCAACATGGGGATCTTGAGTAAGGATAAGATCCGAGTATTTTCGAATGGAAAAAAAAAGTTTCTAGTCTAAATTTTGAGTTCTTGTTTCTATTTTTAGCCATAGGGTTTCCCAGGCAGATCATGTGACAAAGCTTTACACAAAATGGCCACCGACGGTGGGCAGATTACACTTTGCAGGGCTCTTTTATTTGGTAAATCCTTTGTTTTATGAACATTTTAACGTTTCTATTCCGAATGATAAAGTTCTACAAAAATGGGATTTAATCGTATGCATGCCTATTAATAGTTGTGCAACGATAAAATTGTTCTTTTATGGTTAAGGCCGCGGCCTTAGCGCAGTTGGTAGCGCATCTGACCCTCATTCGAGAGGTCCCGGGTTCGATACCCGGCCGCGGCTAATACCCTTTCTGACAAAATTGTCACCCACCAATGGGTTTGAAATCGTTAACCTAAGTGGGTGAGCAGCTGGAGGCTCGGTAAGGGTGTTGTGGTAGTACTGGTTTGAGAAACAACAGGAATCTATGGGTAGGTGCTCCAGCCGCCGCGATATGACCCTGGTAGTTGAATACGGCGTAAAACCCCAATAAACTCAAACTCTTTTATGGTTAAAATAATGCACTTTTGCCTCTAGTTGCAATAATGTAACCGAAACCTTTTTGAATTTTGATCTGGGTTTCGGTTACAATTCCTTCCTATTCCTTGCAATGGAGCAGGTGCTGGAATGATTCATTCCAGCAAGTTTAGCATAGTCAAACTTCAAAATAAAGCTATGGAATGTAGTAAGAATGTTACCTGACAACAGGTTACTTATTTTTCTGTCAATCCAGCGTAGTTTTATGTTGAAATCACTTTCAAATAAAGTTCAATTCAATTTTGAAGCGGAGTACCCACCCATTTTACTCCACTGAGACTTGAATTTTCCGTTGGAAGAAATAATTGATAACAATTCTTGTTGATACTTTTTAACTGAATTTGTGCCATGGAATATCTATTTATGGGATACACATCTGATTAGATATGTTAGTATTCTTCTTCTTCTTCTTCTTCTTCTGTATAAAGTACAGGGCCCTCTCTGGAGCATCAACGTACTTGGTGACTATTTACAAGGTCGCTGTGAGGCGAAAAACTGTGATGTGCAGGTAAAAGGATAAAAAGGATAAAATCGTAAAATATGTTTAAAGCTGTATACTCCCGAGCCCTGCCTTGAAGCCGTCTAGCGTCTGGCAAGTAACTACTTGTTCTGGGAGGTTGTTCCAAAGTCTTGTTGAAGAGGGGAAGAAGGAGTAGCGAAGTGCGTCTGTTCTGCAGAAGGGGATGTAATACTTCCATGCATGTCCTCTTGTAGAAATTGTTGCTGGTTGAAAGAACGTTTCTTTGGGAATGTCCACTAGTCCATGTATGATTCTATAAGCAAGGATGACTTTGGTTGCTTCTCGTCTGTGTTGGAGCGTTTCCCATCCTAGAGTTGATATCATCTGGCTGGAGCTGCTTGTGCGGTGATAATCTCCTGTGACAAATCTAGCAGCTCGTTTTTGAATAGCTTCAAGTTTGTTTATGTTGTTTGCGGTATAGGGGTCCCAGACTGGAGATGCATATTCTATGATAGGTCTAACGAGTGATTTGTAGCAGTGAGATTTTATTTCTGGAGGGCAGCTGGCTAAGTTTCTTCTGAGAAAGGAAAGGCTGTTGTTGGCTTTTTTGGTTATCGAGTCCACATGGTCATTCCAAAGTAGTTTTTCATGTAATGTACTAGTTCCAAGATATCTGCCGCAGGGTACCGTCTCGAGAGTTTCGTTGTGGATCTTGTAGTTGGATATGATAGGGGATCGTTTTCTGGTAAATCTGATGGTTTCACATTTCGATGGGTTGAATTCCATCTGCCAATCCTTTTCCCAGTTTTCCAATTTGTTGAGATCGTCTTGCAGGATGGCTGAGTCATGTTGAGAAGTGATTTTCCTGTAGAGAAGACTGTCATCTGCGAATAGTTTCGTTGTGGAGGCTACTTTTCCGGGCATGTCATTTATGTATAGTAGAAATAGTAGGGGACCTAAGACTGACCCTTGAGGGACACCCGACGTCACTGGAGCTGGAGAGGAGATGTGTCCCTCAACTACAACTTGTTGGCTTCTGTCCGAAAGGAAACTCTCAATCCATTGTAAGGTCTTTCCTCTGATGCCGTAGTGATTTAGCTTCATTGCTAGTCGGCGATGAGGGACTTTATCAAAGGCCTTACTGAAGTCGAGTAAGATGGCATCTATCTGTTGTCCTTCCTCTAAAGCCTTTGCCAGGTCCTGGATCACTAAGACGAGTTGTGTTTCGCAGGAGCGTTTTTTACGAAACCCATGTTGTGCGTCTGTAAGAACTTTATGAGTGTCTAGATGTTTCATCACTTGACTATGGATTACATGTTCTAAAAGTTTACAACACACAGAAGTTAAGGAAATAGGCCTGTAATTGGCAGGTGTGGTTCTGTCTCCTTTCTTGAAAGCAGGTGATACAAAGGGTTTTTTCCAATCGTCTGGTACTTTTCCTTGGTTTATTGATGCTTGGAACACTAGGGTAAGGGCTGGAGATATTTCGCTGGCAAATTCTTTAAGGAGATGGTTTGGGATATTGTCTGGGCCCTCTGCTTTGTTCTTATCCAGGTTTTTCAGGAGCTTTTCAATTCCCTCGTTGGTTATGGTGAAGTCTTGCATATCAGGGTAGGGATCTCCTTCAATAGTGGGTGTGTGGGTGGTGTCTTCCTGGGTAAATACACTACTGAATTGATCATTCAGAAGACTGGCTTTAGTCTTAGGATCACTGTATCCGATATTTCCCTTCTTAAGTAGGGGTACGCCACTACTTTCACACCGTTTTCCCTTTATGAATGTATACAGTTTCTTTTGATTCTTTTCTGATGTTACTATGTCATTTACATATTTGTTATAGGCTTTCTTACATTCCCTTTGAGTTTCTTTTTGTAGGTTGTAGTATTTGTCCTTGTAGGATTCTGAAGCTTTCGATTTCATTTTACTGTAGGCTCTCTTTTTCCTGCGAGATAGTTTCTTTATCTTATTGTTTATCCATGGCTGATTAAAGCGACTGGTGGTGAACTTGCTGGGTACAAATTTTTCTGTTATTGAGGAGCAGGCTGTCTTGAATGTTTCCCATAGCAAATTGATGTCAGTGTTTTTATCATATTTTTCTGTGAATTCACTTGAGAAGGAATGCAGTTCACTTTTAATGTCATCAACCTTAGCTTCCTTCCATAAAAGTATCTTCCGCTTTGGTAACTTTTTTCTTGAGGCCAATACACTTGTTTCAACAAAGACAATGTCATGATCACTAACACCAGGAATTGGTTTTGATTTAATAACAGAACAGAACAGAACAGGACAGAACAGTTTATTTACAAAATGACTTGAACAAAATTGTTCATCGTCATTACAAAGCATATAAACAATTTTGATTTGAACATGCAATTAACAATGGCAGTAAATATAATGATATTTGTTTTTTTTTGTTGTTGTTGTTTTGCGGAAATCACGTTGTAAGTAGAAATAGTAAAAATGTTTATTAAGGTTTCTGTTTGATTGATGATTATCTATACATTTGATTGATGATTATCTATACATTCAAATGTTATGTATAAGGGTCCTTCGACATAATTATACCGTATGATCCATACACATATCATTCGTATTACCGTACAATACATTTGGAATTAGTTATAGTTTTGACAGCGATTAAACGTTTATGAAAACCAGTATAAAACAGAATAAGCGTTTACTTGCTTAAAAAGATATGAATTCCAAAATGGTCTGTTTGTTAGGAAAATATCGAGAGTCTTCTCTCCTCGTGTAGGGAATTTAATGATTTGTTCTGATCCAATGTCGTAAACAGTGTCCAAAAAGATTTGGTTTAGTTCTTTACTATATTGACTAGAGATTATCGAGTTTTGATTCCAGTCTATATCTGGTAAGTTAACGTCGCCTGCAATCCAAATAGTTGCATTTGGATGTTGGGTATGGAGGTCATAGATCTTTTCCTTTGCTTCAAGCAAGTATGAGGAGTCACTACTTGGTGGTCTATAGATGGAGACTATGATTAATTCATGTTTATCTGAGCACTCTATTGCCGCAGCTGTCAGTTCAATGTTTGTTTTTATGTTTAGATTTCTGCCGGTAATGTTTTCTTTGGCGATGATGATAACTCCGCCATGCGGGCTTCCATCTCGGTCGCGTCTGGCAAGAATGTGGTAGTTGTTAGGAACTACTTCTCTCTCGAAAATTCCACTGTGAAGCCATGTTTCACACCCAATTACAATGTCCGGGTCTGCTTTCTGAAATTCAAAAATTTATGCAAGAAAATGTGTTTTCCACTCTTTTGCCTTGCTCCACATCAACTTTGTGGCTACGATATCGCAGCTATTTTGCCTCTAGCTGTGATATCGTAGCCACAAACTTGATGATGGGTATTGGTTTGTGGCTACGAGTCCACCCTATTCCTTCTTGTGGAGCAAGACAAAAGAATGGAAACACATTTTCTTGCATAAATTTTTGAATACTAACATATCTAATCAGATGTGTATCCCATAAAACGATATTCCATGGCACAAATTTTGTTAAAAAGTATCAACAAGAATTGTTATCAATTATTTCTTCCAACGGAAAATTCAAGTCTCATTAGAATAATATGGGTGGGCACTCCGCTTCAAAATTGAATTGAACTTTATTTGAAAGTGATTTAAACATAAAACTACGCTGGATTGACAGAAAAATAGTTACCCTGTTGTCAGCTAACATTCTTACTACATTCCATAGCTTTATGTTGAAGTTTGACTATGCTAAACTCGCTGGAATGAATCATTCCAGCACCTGCTCCATTGCAATGAATAGGAAGGAATTGTAACCGAAACCCAGATCAAAATTCAAAAAGGTTTCGGTTACATTATTGCAACTATTTTGCCTCACACATTCGACATCTGAAGTGAAACCACCACACTTGGATATTTTTCCCAAACAAAAAAATTTGGTAGTCCAATTTGAAAGCTGATGCAGGGTACAAAATAAATTTTGATAATGATAAGCTTTGTCTATGATATAGCAAAGAAAATATTGAGGCAAAAGGAGAAAATGCTGGTCATCAGCATTTTCTTCTTTTGTCTCAATGTTTTCCCTGAGTCTATTCTATCAGGGACGTCAAAACCAGGTCTTGTTTAGGAAATGGTTAATTTGGACTAGTCAAAAAATTAAATTATAAGGGAATGGGTGAATTTCAGGATTGCTGCTCACAACAGTACAAAGTGATAATGGAAAACACCATCATAAAGGGAAGATGTGTGATTCTGTACCGGATAAGAAGATAGATACAGCTTGGTTAACAATAGACATAGAGGATGTAGCCGTTAATCTGACACTCAAAGGTGTGACGTCAGAGTGTTATACTGTGAGTACATGCTGATTTTTAATTCCTAGGGGAATTTTGCATGAAAGAAACTTTGGGGTTTAAGTTTCAGAGATGACAGATTCACTGTTAAACCCCTGGGTATACTTTAACCCAGAGCGACAGATAAGAGGGAGTGAAACCATTCTAAATCTGTTATTTCAAATCCAAACCCTATGTTGTGGGTACTCATTTAAATAGTCTTTATGAGACGATTCAAATGAGTACCCACAACATAGGGTTTGATGAACAGTTAATGAAATATTGCAATTTGAAGATGCAATACCCCCTCTAATCTGTAGCTCTGTTTGACCCATTACCAAGTAGATCTATTGACCCTTTTTGACACCACAGGCCACCTAATAAAGGTTTTGGAAAACATCCTTCAATGATAGCACAAGAGTTAGTATTAGAAGAACCATCTTAACACAGTCCCAATCTTTTAGTAAATGTATTACAATGAGATCGTTGAAAATACAGCAAATGCCCATTTGACTGGGCCTCTCCCTAAGAAACCAGCAGATTTTGCTGCCACCGAATACCGAATATGCTGTAAGCTCCTTAACAGGGAGCAAAACTGGATCGCTCCTATCATTAACACTCCTTCCAGTCAGGATCTACATATCAGTAGAACATGAGAAACTCCCATCAGCCAATTCATTTTCTACTTGTAATATTTTTTGAGTTTCCTTGTTATACTGTGTGTGACGTAAAAATAATATTTGGCAAAAGACACCACTCCTTCAATCATAAAGGATGCACAAAGACTGAATTTTAGATATACAGCAAGCGTACTGTCAAAACTATGTTCAAACATGAGCATAGCAACGTCATACAATGCAACTATACACTTCTGACGTTGCTAACGTCGTATCACGTAGCAACTTGCTACTACTGCAAGTCTTGTGATAAACAAGCATATTCTAGCCATATTAAGCCAGAATCTTTGTGCAAATGAGTACATGAGAAATTCTTGCTCTGCTTTCGTTTTTTGGACGCTCAATAAGTATCCATTGTGCCATACTACAGTACAGTACACAAAACAGCTCTATACCGGCACCAACCGGCACCATTTCTCCAAATCACGTGGGACCATAGCAACGCCGGCACCAACCGGCACCAAAGAGTATAAATATAGCTGCAACCCACACCTATCCACCAAACATCAGAAAAGCTCATCCAGCTTTCTCAGACACCTCTGAAGAGTTCTAACACGAGAACGAAACCGGTCAGGGATAGAGGGAAAAGAGTCCAAGCAACTCTCGGAAGACCACCCAGACAAAAGCAAGTCTACAGGAGACTTGATACCCAGTTACATGCTTCGTCAGACAGCCACAGAAAAACGAGTTCGATGTCTACACAGAGAAAAGCATATCTTCACCTTGAAGCATGCCTCCACAGACCAGCAAGGCGATTAGCTCGACTCTTCTGAGACTTGCTTCCTTGCATCTCACACACTGCCTTCTAAACAGGTAGAAGCATGTCACCAACGTCCATACATGCAAACAGCTAACACCATAGAAGACAAACAGTCATACGAGTAGCATCACTGCTCAGGTGAAGCAATAACAGAGCAGGTCTTGAAAGACCTCCTTGGCTTCACCCTCACAGAATATATATATGTTGCTCTGCAACAGCAGTAGCATCTCTGAGGTCTGGTAAATGACGAAGCAAGTCTAGGAAGACCAGCTTACCAACCTAAATAGGGATAAATGTCCCATCATAAGAGAAGCATCTCTTCCATGTCTCAGTCAATAACAAGCATGTCTCAAGGCAACTCGTCAGCCAATTCCTATCGTATCTATATTCTGCATTCATTGAGACCCTTTGGGCATGCTTGTTTTCACACAACAAAAGAGAATCCAAATAGTACTGGAAGCGCGCCTCCCAAAACATCTACCATTTGGGGCTCTTCTATGCTCGACTAGACATTCTTTAGTTGTCCTAGTTGCAAAGACATCAAACGTATATCCGTAGAACACTTGTCTACTCAAGTGCGCAGTTGGAGACTAATGTCACCCAAATCTTCTCAACCGAGAAAAGAAAGTGATCCTTCAGCAAATTGTCTATAAAAAGCAAAAATGCTTCGACTTCTGTTTTTATTCTTCCCACCTCTACACTCAAATGAGCATGTTATCTCTAGTGAATAGACCTAATGCAAGTCTCTACCCCATGGCAAAAAACATGGGCTTCATCCATCCTTCAATGATAGCACAAGAGTTAGTATTAGAAGAACCATCTTAACACAGTCCCGATCTTTTAGTAAATATATTACAATGAGATCGTTGAAAATACAGCAAATGCCCATTTGACTGGGCCTCTCCCTAAGAAACCAGCAGATTTTGCTGCCACCGAATATGCTGTAAGCTCCTTAACAGGGAGCAAAACTGGATCGCTCCTATCATTAACACTCCTTCCAGTCAGGATCTACATATCAGTAGAACATGAGAAACTCCCATCAGCCAATTCGTTTTCTATTCGTTTTGGAAAACATTGTGGAAAGTGAAGAAATAGCTTGTGACAAGCACTGTCTTCATTTCTCACAATGGTTTCTAGTTTCTACTCAGTAAGACCATATTATGTTATAATTTTACTCACTTCACATTATCGAATGTAACATCTTTGATTTTGGGATTTGGCAAAAGACTTTTCTGACGGACTGGTTCACTTGCAGCTATATTCAGGCTTCTTAACTTTGTAAAATTATGCATGACTAACTGGTATATAATATTTTCTAGTGCAAGCTCCAGCCTATTGTTGTATTTAATGTTCAAGAGAACATAACAAGATGTACGGTATTAGTTGATACACGCTGGAAAATGAGACTTGGAGTGTCGACGGATGATGACTTTACAAAACTGGAAGGTTGTGGGTAAGTCAACTATTCTTTTGAAGAATTGCCAAATGAGACCTAGTTTTGATGTCCCCTACCGGACAGATTTGGTAAAACATTGAGACAAAAGAAGAAAATGCTGATATCCAGCATTTTCTCCTTTAGTCTCATTATACTCAAAGCTATAATGTCTTTATTAATTAATGTTGAATTTGTCGTCGGCAGCAGCTTTCATTTGGAACCCCGCTAAAATTATACTGTTTCAGAAAGGGTCAAGAATTGCCTATATGGTAGCTCAGAATGCATAGCTAGATGCACTAGTCACAGCAACTTCACTTTAAAAATGTTAACATACATATATGTAGTGTTAAACCCTCTCCCAAACAAGACCGGATTTTGACGTCCTTTGTAGATATTGCTTTGGAAAACATTGAGACAAAAGAAGAAACTGCTGATAACCAGCAGTTTCTCCTTTTGCCTCAATATTTTTTTGACTATAACATAAACATTTTGGCCTTTTGTGATCATTTACTTTGTCTTCTGCAGCAGCTTTCAAATTGGACCACCTTAAAATTTTGCCATTTGGGAAAGGGTTAACCTAACTCGTTTTTATCAATCTTTCCTGAACAACAATGTTTTAATCTTCTCCAGATTGAAGGGTGTTGCAGTACATGTATAGTGCATTAAATGCAGGTTACTTGCATGTTAACCCTTTTCTGTTCAAGACCTGCTTTTGCCATCCCAAATAGAAACAACTTTGGTAAACATCAAGTCAATGGAGGAAAATGCTGGTGACAAGCCTTTTTTCTCTTTACCTTAATACTTTCAACACTATATTGAGAACAAGTGATATCTTTATTAACATACATTTTGTTGCTTGCAGAAGCTTTCAAATTAGAGCAGTCATTTTGGGAAAGGTTTAAACATAGAAAAAATTGAGGAAAAAGTCAATTATCACCAATGTTTTTTGACCATCTTTCCTTCAGAGAGATAATTGGGAAAGGTTTACACAGCACTTAATAATCCTTTCATATACCTTGTATTGATGTCCTCAAGCAAATAAACTTGGGAAAGTATGAGGCAAAAAGAGAAAATGCTGATGATCAGCATTTTCTCCTTTTGCCTCAATATTTTCTGTGCTATGATATAAATTAATTTCATATTTATTAACACCTATTTTGTCGTCTGAAGCAGCTTTTAAATTTGGACAAATCTAGGTGAATATATGCCAAAGGTTCTTATTCAAATGTTCTATAAGCTTTTAACATTTCAGTGAATCTTCATTAGGCCACTGGTTCACGGAGGGAGGGAACTACACAATAGTTGTAGGAAGTAGTGGCCCTAACAAAATCATGTGTCAAAAACCTGTATTATACAATAATCCACCTGATAGTAATATACGTAAGTAAAGTTTGGTTACTATGGAAACTACACAATAGTTGTTGAAAGTAACAAAAATTGTGTAACAAAAACTTTGACCCGCAGAGGGAAAATTATATGCTCATCTGTATATTAATGTGCCAATGACTACATCACAGGGGAGATTGTGCATCACGGGATGGATGACGACTACGGACAAATTTGCCCCACTCCAGGTATGAAAATGTGTAATAACTTTCTTATTTCTGCGTCTATTTTCGAACAGTTTTTGCATGTAACCCGCCTTACTGATCCCTTGACTTGTTTAATGAGTCCTTGTACTTTTTCCAAGAGTTGATCCCAATTGAATGGAAAAACGACAAAAAATTAGATCGTTGTTTTGGTTGGTTGGGATCAATTTTTGGGAAAAGTACAAGGAGTTTCAATAATTTTGAGTGAATGATATTTTACAGTTTTAGTCTTTCCAGGTTGCGAATGTTGTGGCAAATGAAGAAATGGCATCGGGGAGGGGAGGTGGAGGTTAAAGCATCACTTTGTGGGTTAAAATTACACCTTTGATTCTTTAAATATAAAAATGTAAATTGAATGTACCGATTCTCAGTTTTATTTTGCACAGGTGACCTGGAAACCAGTTCTGGTTTGAAAAAGGCAAATAGTTTAACATCTGATTCTAACATGTATTTAAAATTTGAATATTTACAATTTCTCTACTTTTCTAGCTATCTATGTGGCCATAGGTTGTTTTGTCGCTGCAGCTTTGTTGTGGGTACTTTTAAAGAGATTATTAAGGTAATGTTCACTCTTATCTTACGATAGGAAATTGATGCTTTTCCCTGAAAACCTCGTATCTGCAGCTTATTTTAAGCTGCAGATACCAGGTTTTCATTGAAAAGCTAGGAAATTTTATTTCAGCAAAATAATGTAGCATGAAGTTTTTTCATAGTGTCAAAAGATATATCTGTTTTTTTGTCTTTCTTTGATAAAGGAAGCAATTTGGGAATTACTTGAAAATATTATAAAACAGGATAAACAGTAATTTTTTGAAATCATTAATAAATGCCCAGAAAACACTTTCATAGAGTTTCGATGGATTTTTTCATGTCATGAGCTCATGTTGTCTGAATTATTAACATTATGGATCAATGATATGCATCAATGTCATGAAAAAGGCATAATGATATTCCTTTTTATAGGTAATATGTGTTAAATTCTCCCGTATTTGAGATATTGGTAGTTCTTGATCTCCCTCCAGCAGTTGTCAAAATCATTGTAATTCTTTTATTCACAATGTTTCAGATCCACCTTTATTTACCGAGTCATCTACAGATTATCACCCAGGTCAGGCAGCTTTCTTGATCCAGTAAGTATACCACATGTAAGTATTATGCTTATACACTAATTTGCTAGACCAAGATTTTTTTTGCTTAACCCATGACTAGATGGCTTTAATTGTAGACTTATCCACATTTGAATGTGTTGCAGACGACAATTTCAAGTAAATGTAGTTTTACATTATTTGGTCCATCTGTGAAGAAAACTTTGTCGGAAATGAAATAAAAATTTCCACAATGTTTTCCAAAGCCTTAAGGTATTCACACACTAATGGGCATAAATTTCTACGGGGTGGATCACTTTATTTTTTCAATCTACATACAAAGAGACACCTTTTCTGAAAAAATAAGGGAATTTGACCACAATTTTAAAATTTTATGACAAATTTAAGATTCATCACACCGATATGAAAAATGGGCTTTTCACGTACTGAGTAACAGATGCTCAAAACTAAATAAAAAGTGACATTTTCCAGACACATCTATAATTTATGCACCAAACAAGAGCTTATTAAATAAACTACTATAAAAAATTACTCTTGACATATTGTGGCAACAATAATATTGGAAAAAATGCAAAAGTCGGAATGCATAGCAACAAAATTCTCTTGAAAATCTGTTTGAAATTTTTTGGCTTGTCATTTTTAAAAAGTCATTCTTCATTAAGTATCAGTGGGGCCTTTCTAATCAGAACTTGAAAAATATCTACACAGGTGTAGGAAGTAAATAAATAAGAATAGGGAAGTTTCGCCGTCCAAACTTAAAGAAATCGCCATGGTAACATGCCTTGTGCGTTTATGACCAACACACGGAACATGTTAAATTTAATTTTGCTTTAAGTATCTATCCTTTCGGATATGATTTTGTGAAGAGGTTAAACTGAAAATTGAATAATAATTAACTTACAAATCACCCATTTACAAATCTATTAACCGATTTCCTTACAATTTGGTTTTATTTGTATGACAACAAGCTATACACGCGTCGACGTCAATTGTACAGAACGCGGGAACGACGTCGTATTTTTTGGCGGCGACGTTATGACGTCATCAAAACAAATCATTAACTGTAACTTTTGTTTCAAGATAAATGCAGTAAGAGGTTATTTTTTTTTAACTTTTTATATTTAAAACTCTAAAATATTGGAACAAGTGGATCTAATTATACTAACACAAATAATTTCCTTTGGAAAAAATATTTTAAAGAAAATACGGAAAATGTCGACATATGTCGACATTTGCCGATGATTTTTGACGTTCATTAGTGTGCGAATACCTTAATTTAATAATTTTTGTAAGGTGTCAAAGGGTGTCATTATTTGGGAATGGATTAACCCTTTCCCAAACCTGGCCTTGTTTTGAAGTCTTAAAGTTTATTGTGCTATGATGTTTTGATGCCGTTTTCTTGATCCAGTTAGTATACCACACAAGTATAACACACTTATTTGCTAATTCGCTAGATACAGTAGGATTTATGCTTAACCCATTCCTTAATTAAGCCTGATTAGGATATTGGCTTTTTGAAAAAAGGAAAGCAATGAGACAAAAGAAGAAAATGCAGATAACCAGCAATTTCCTCTCTTGTCTCAATTTTTCTGTGCTATGATATTTTAGGCAGTTTTCTGGATTCTATAAGTATTTATGCTTATATGATGTTATTGTACTAATTTGTTGTGTCTATAGGGCTAAAGTCCGATTATTTAACAGCTTTTGGCATTTTGTTCAGCGTTTCTAACAGCAATGATTGAGACTGGTCTGAATTCATAGGTCTCTCCTCTATTAGGCTTCAAAACCAGGGGTTGTTTGGTAAAGGGTTAATTAAGATTAAAAATGGATTAGCTTAATCTTCTTAAGCCAATTAACAGACGAGAAAACATTTGGACTGTTCCAATTTGAAAAATGTTGCAGACAACAGTTTCAAGTTGGTGAGATTCTATGAATATTTTAGTGTAAAAAACACTTTCCTAAGCATTACTCTTGAGGGGCGTCAAAAAGCGTTACTGTGTGGGAATGGGTTAATAGTTCTGCATGATTGCATGGCTACACCTCTTTAGTTTAGTATAAATATATTTAGTTTGTGAACATAGATCGGAAGAAAATTCAAAGTTTATTTTATTCTCTCTTGATTCTTCCTTCTGAGGATTACACCAATACTGGCACTAAATGTGTGGGCTAGTGAGAAGCCAAGATCACCCTATGCTACCAGGGACCAAACTTGGAACCTCTTGATTGTGTAGGGACCACTCTACCTCTTGAACACAAATTCCACATCTTTTTCTTCTTCTTTCACTTTATTGGTACATTACTGCATAATTGAAAGTAAAAAAAAAATCATACTTTTACAGGAAAATACAAAATATTTGTTAATAATATTGTAAATTTCATTCATTTTATTTAACTTTTTTTTCAAATCATTAAAATAATAATTACCGAAATTACTGTTAAGATTAACCTGATTGCCCTTTTGAATTTGGTTTATTTGTCAAGCAGTTATCAGCCTAATCTTCTGTATTCTATCTTTTCTCATCTTCGCAAGCCAAGGGTGACATCTACGACGTAACGTCGTTTCTGTATTCACCCTTGGCGGATTTAGTCCGATTTTCTTGGTCTCCTGGAAAGCGTTTTCATTGGTTCCAGCGAGGTCTCGCTGGAACCAATCAGATTGTCGACTGATACATTTGTTATGAGTAACCAAATCATGACAACGGGCGGGAAAAAGCATTGCATTTCGTCGGTGTAAATGCAAAACCTCGTATGTCGTTTCTTGCGATTTTCAAAGTACCAACTTGTGTGCCCAGTTACAGACAGTTCTTGCAGGTTTTGAGATATTTCACTGATAAGTATTGATGACACATCATTTGTGAACAATATGTCCAAATTTCAAGTAAAACATTTCAGTTTGGGAAAAGTTATTACACTTTGTTCCCTCCCCTTTGAAATTTTCCAAAAACGAGATACGAGGTTTTGCATTTACAACGACGATTTGCAACTCAAAAACGCGAAGATGGGCGATTTTTCCTACGAATTTCTCTGCAATAGACAGGAATTCTCTAACTTTAATCGACGAATTATTATAATTTCGACAATTCGACGGAAAAAACAGCTAACTTTTACATAATCTGCACGACGTACGACGCGAAAGACAACGCGTGTTAATGACGTCATCAATAATGGACGTAAACAACCAGCAGAACAACCGCTAGGCGGCGCTTCGCGATTTCAAGAAAATCGGACTAAATCCGCCAAAGGTGAATACAAACGTAGGTTCAACCTTGGCTAGCGAAGATGATCTTTTCTTGACCTCGCTTTCTTAATTTGGTGTCTAGGACGAGAAAGCAAGGAAAGATGCACATGTAGCCGGTAGAAAATCCAAGACAAATCAGAATTTGAGGCGTAGGAAAAGGCCGGCATCTCCCGAGTCAAAGTCTGAGGTAGGCTACATGTTCATCTCTTCCTTCTGATTTTTTGCCCGGCACACCTGCTCATGTGTTCTAATGAATAATGGAAGTAAGTAGTACAACGGCATGCATAGATATATACTGTCTTGATCAAAATGTGTATCCTTGTATTTCCAATATTTCATGTTTAGGTCACCTGGTGACCTATTGCGACTGTGTTTCATCTGTCGTTCATCATTAGTTGTGAGATAACTTTTAACATTTTCGACTTCTTGAGAACAATTGAATGGAATTTCAACGAAATTTGGTAGGGAGCATCCCCATGGGATGTCGCTTCTGTTTTGTACAAATCATGGAGGTATCTCCTTTTGGGCCCCATAAGGGGCTAAATAGGGTACATCTGAAAAATATCTTCTTCTCATAAACTGGTCGTTGGATTGGATTCACATTTAGTATTTAGAGTCTTTAGGACAAGGACTACAAAGTTTGTACAAAAGAAAAAAATCTGTCAAGAAATGGCTGTGCTGGGGAGGGGGATTTGCGTGTGGGGGTCATGTCATTAGTTCATTTTCAGTTTTGACTTTTTCTTGAGAAACAATGGATGGATTTCAACCAAACTTGACAGAAAGTATTCCCATTGGAAGGCGCTTCAGATTTTAACAAACCATAGGGTTATCTCCTTTTGGCACTCATAAGGGGCCAAAAAGAAGTTTTTAGAGTACTTCTTAAAAAATCTTATTTTCATGAATTGGCTATTAGATTTTATTCTTATTTGGTATTTAGAGTCTTTAGGGCAAGCACTACAAAGTTTGTAGAAGAGAAAAAAACTGTCGTGAAATAGCTGTGTTGGGGAGGGGTTTGTGTCATTAGTTAACTTATTCATTTTCGACTTGGACAGATTGCAACCAAATTTATGGTATGATTATACCTTATCTGTAGATCCATACTTTCTCTACCTTTTGGATTCAGGTGACCGATAAGGCCCTCTGGTCCTCTTGTTTTCTTCGAAGAACTTTTTTCAAATGTAAAAAATCAGTGACTGGGAAAGGATTAGATTATATTTTGGCAATAGTCATGTTAAGCTGTTAAATGCTGTCATGCTGATCCCAGAATATTCTGTTCCCTTTGGCTGGCAGCATAGAGCAAGATCAGCCTACACATACTTGTAGTCTGGCCGTACTCTATTCTACATGTACCAGCTTTTGTAAATTCAGTATCAAGGGTTAAACAGCTTTGGATGAATCTTTGAATCATATTTCAGACCGCATATACAGCTCAAGACCTTGGTATGCCAACAACTAATGGTACAGGAGAGGCTGGGGGGAGACCTGCACAACCACATAAAGAGAGACTCAAGTCTCTAGATACATTTAGGGGGTAAGTCTTCTTTTAATTCATCATTGCTTTTCATCAAAAACCTGGTAACTGCAGCTTGTTTTTGATGAAAACCTGGTATAAACGGCTCAGGACCTGGGTATGCCCACAACTAATTGTACAGGAGAGGCTGGGGGACCTGCACCACCACAGAAAGAGAGACTCAAGTCTCTGGATACATTTAGGGGGTAAGTCTTAGTTAACATATACAGCACAAGACCTGGGTATGCCTACAACTAATGGTACAGGAGAGGCTGGGGGACCTGCACCACCACAGAAAGAGAGGCTCAAGTCTCTAGATACATTTAGAGGGTAAGTCTTAGTTAACATATACAGCTCAAGACCTGGGTATGCCCACAACTAATGGTACAGGCGAGGCTGGGGGGAGACCTGCACAACCACAGAAAGAGAGACTCAAGTCTCTAGATACATTTAGGGATAAGTCTTCTTTTAATTCATCATTGCTTTTCATCAAAAACCTTGTAACTGCAGCTTGTTTTAAGCTGCAGTTACAAGGTTTTTGATGAAAAGCCAGTATAAACGGCTCAAGACCTGGGTATGCCCACAACTAATGGTACGGGAAAGGCTGGGGGGAGACCTGAACCACCACAGAAAGAGAGGCTCAAGTCTCTAGATACATTTAGGGGGTAAGTTGTGTGTTTTTAAGTTACCATTTGTATGATCTTGCTGTTTTATGATTACATATAAAGGACTTGAAGAGGCCCAGTAAAGATGTTGTGGTAGTATTGATTTGAAAAATGACTGGAATCTATTGTTAGTTGATCCAGCAGCTTCGCTCTGCTCAAAGCAGTTGAAAGTGTGTTTAAAAAATACCAAATCAATCAACAAAGGGCTTGAATTATGATATCCATGCTCAATAGCTCTGTTGGGGTAAATGCCATTTGTGGGTGTGCTTTTGATGTTTAACTCTTTCATCACCATTTCTCATTTGCCTCAATGCTTCCAAAGCTTCCATATTGAGGCATCAGAAATTCAAAACAAGGATGGGTTTGGGAAAGTGTGAACTCCTCTCAAGTTGATCTCGGATAATTCTTGTTTCAGCAGGCTATAAAGACAAAGACTTCTATGCATACATAATAAATCATCATAAACTTTACAGATTCTTAACCTTAAAATTTTGTCATTGTCTCTTTCTGGTCAGCATATTTCATAAATGTTCATCTTGAATATTACTTATACTAGCTGATAATCTTTACTTAAAATGGCAGGAATAATGGCTTTTTAATCCATTGCACACCGAGTTTTTACTCAGAAAGTATGTCGCAGCACCGTCAGGAAATATTCTACTCCTGTTACAAAAATGTTCATCTTATACAGATATTGGTTTAAAATTTGAAACATTACTTATCTAATTCAATGCCCAATACAATGCAGTAAAAATGTATATTTTAATTGAATAACATTATTGTTACAAAAGATATTCACAGAGTATTCCAATATGTTGTATGACTTTTGTCCCCTATGGTACTCTACTTGCATGTTGACATTTGTTGCCTATGGCACAGAAAAGGTTTAATGCCAGAGGTACTACTTACCAATATAATTTTGAATATTTAAATGTGTCTTCTCTGTATTGATCTATATGATATGTATTCATTGCAGAGATAGAGCTGGATGGTTGATCTTACTAGCAGATCTGATTGAATGTCACAACTTTTCTGAACAGTGTGCATAATGTACAGAGCTGTTTGTTCTTTATGACTGATATTTCCATCATCATTAAGATTTATATATTGCTTAAATTTTATGTTGATTTCTCTAATTATATTTTCAAACTTTCAGAATTTCTACAGTGATTGTAATATTTGTTAACTGTTTAGGTGGAGACTACTGTTTACATGTTGATTAGACTAAAGGTCAAGATCATTTGTTACTAATCTATGATTATTTACAAACTTTTAGGATTCCTATAGTGATCATGATATTTGTGAACTATAGAGGTGGGGATTACTGGTTCTTTAGACATTTTAAATGGAATGGATTTACTGTGGCTGACATTGTGTTTCCATGGTGATTTAAGGTCAAAGGTTATTGTATAATATACTTTCTGTCCTTGAACTTTCAGAATTTTTATAGGGATCATGATATTTGTGAACTAAAGAGGTGGAGACTTGGTATTTTTAAACATTCCGGATGGAATGATATTACTGTGATTAACTTTGTGTTTCCATGGTGATTAGACTTAAGGTCAACATCATTTGTTACTAATATATGATTATTAACAAACTTTCAGAATTTCTATAGTGATCATGATATTTGTGAACTATAGAGGTGGGGATTACTGGTTCTTTAGACATTCTATATGGAATGGAATAACAGTGATTAACCTTGTGTTTCCATGGTGATGATACTAAAGGCCAATATCATTGTTTAATAATCTATGATTATTTTCAAACTTTCAGAATTTCTATAGTGATCATGATATTTGTGAACTATAGAGGTGGGGATGACTGGTTCTTTAAACATTCTAAAGGGAATGGAATAACAGTGGCTGACCTTGTGTTTCCATGGTGATTAAGGATGAAGGTTACTTGTATAATTAAAGTGACATTTCAGAATTTTTTTGTCATAAATTATACTTTTATTTTTATCTGAAAGAGCATATTTCCTTATGAAAATTCTGAAGATTTCAAGCCAAAATATTGCGCCGTTTACGAGAAATTTATATTTTTGTGTTAAAATTGAACAAATTGTTGTGGACAACAGTTCGGATTTATATGCAATTTATCGATTATGTCTCAACTTTAAATGCGTGTTTTTCGCTTATTGGCAACAACTTAAAAAAAAACTAATAGTATTTATACTCATTAGAATAACCAATCTTGGCATCAAGACATACTTTGAAAAATTGAAATTGGAATGAAATGTCCCTTTAGCTGTACTTTTCTATCCTTGAACTTTCAGAATTTCTATAGTGATCATGATATTTGTGAACTATAGAGGTGGGGATTACTGGTTCTTTAGACATTCTAAATGGAATGGAATAACTGTTGCTGACATTGTGTTTCCATGGTGAGTGAAGGTCAAGGTCATTGCATGGGCATGTTGTTGTTTGGTTGTTTTGTGATTTAGATTAGATAGCCAGTGCAAATAAACCATGATCAGTAATTTTAGAAGACCTTTGAAAAGATGAAAATTTGAACAAAAAAACGACAAAAAAAACCTAAGATCAGTTCCTCTGAAAACTAACAATTTTTATTTTCATATTAGGATTTTAGATATGAGAAATTATAAGTATATGTATTTAGTCATGTGGATTTTGAATAACAATTTACATGAAAAGATGTGTCAAATGTTTATTTGCGCTGGCTTTTATTGCACGTGTTTCTTTATAACATCAATGCTTACTAGTAATAGATTAACATTAGAGGGACCTATTGCGCTTCATGTCCTTATTATTATAAGAAAACTGAGCTGTCACAGTTTCTTTTTCCCTCTCTTAACCTCATGTGCTGATATCGCATTTGGTTGCTTTTCAACAAAAATCTCGTAACTGCAGCTTAAGACAAGCTGCAATTACCAGATTTCTGTTGCAAAGTGACGATTGGGGATTTTATCTTTCTTTGTGATGTAACTTCGCATTTCACAATTTATCTTCACATTTTCACATTTTTTTTCATTTTTTTCATCCAGACTGAGTTTGGTGATAATGTGTTTTGTTAACTATGGTGGTGGGGGATATTGGTTCTTTGACCATTCAGACTGGAATGGGATAACAGTGGCCGATCTAGTTATGCCTTGGTATTTGTTTTCATACTCACCTTTTGCAGCACTTTTGCAGCACTTTTCTCTCAGTATATAAACTGTAATGTCTTTTATCATAGCATTGACCCTATACCTACCACGTAAGTGATAATTATGTAGCTCAGCATGTTATTTTACCCAGCCTAAAATTTCCATTTATACTGGAATGGAATTGCAGTTACATGGTGTAAATGCAAAACCTCATATTTCGATTTTGCGATTTTCACAGTAAAACTTTGTATGCCCAGTTAAGTCAATTCTTGCAGGTTTTTTTTTATATCCTTAATGATCAGTATTAGAGCAACGTCGGGTTATTTCGACCATCGGGAATTATCGACCATTTACTGTTTTGATTACCACTTCCTTCATATGATCTCATTAGATTTCATTATAACTTAAAAATTCATCACAATGCATCTTTACCAAGTATTATGTCTACATTTCTACCCAAAATCAGGCGTTCTTTAAGAAATTTTAACCATTCACTGCAAAAGGCACATGAACGTAATTTACAAAATGGCCGTCTTATCGGGTGAGTTAAGAGCTATGTTCATTGAAAAAATGGATTTTTATGATATAGCGCTTTGTATTTTTCCATTTCTTTTATCAAAACAAGTGCCAAATTGAATTTCTCACCTCTCTAACTTTGTCTGATGACTATACATGTATAAGCTGTCTAACCTTAGATACATGGGTGGTCGGTAACTGCCACTAACATTTACGGAGTGCAGGTGTTACCGACCAAAGAAGTGCCCTTCTTCCTGTAACTATGTTCAGAGGTCGGTAACACACACAATTAAAAGGCATTTTTTGAATATGGCTGACAGTCTACGATGTTAGAACAAAAGTCAACCCAAAATTTTCATCTTCTACATGGTTTAAACCTCCAATGTTTGATAATACCCCACACTCTTCCGATCAGTCATTGTTGTTCAATTTATTACTAAACAACCTCCCTAGGAGTAACCAATCGTTTGTAAAAGCGATGACCTCTGCATAGAGATGACTGATCTTACACCTGTACATCAACTTTTTAACTATAAATAACATTTTGGGTAAGTGGTCGATAACTGCCACACTGGTCGATAACAGACTGCTCAAGGTCATCTTATAAAAACGTTGATACTTTTTTACATTTCAAAGATATATGGTCGGTAACACACGCAATTGAAAGCCAATATTTGAATCTCTGTGACAGTCAACGATGTTAGGAGGACAGTCAGCTGGTTTCACCCGTAACATGATTTGAACCTTAAGTGGTCGATAATACCCGTCATTGCTCTAATGACACATTATATGTGAGGAATATGTGTCGGAAAAGTTTTTTTTCTTTCTCTTTGAAATACTCCAAAAATGAGATACAAGGATTTGCGTTAATACCGATGAGTTGTTATGCTTCCCTTCTGGGAGCATATAGTCGCCACTTTGTCTGTCTGTCCGTCCATCATTCCGTCCGTCCGTCCGTCCGTCCGAAGCGATTTCTCCATGACCCTTGGGCCAAATCAAATGAAACTTACCATGTGAACTCCCTATGACATAATGCTGATGTACTTTTCCCGGTTTTTGGATTTGAGGCCTCGTCATGGGAAAAGGGGACTTAAGGTAAAATACAGTTTTTCTCTAATTTCTCCTAGTCTAATGGTCAGAATTTGATGAAATTTCATATTTGAGTAGCAAATCAGATGCCCATGACAATAAAGTGCTCTCTATGGCATACATTTATTGTGACAATGCCTTATTCGGGGAGCTGTGCATTGTCCGTCTCTGACGGCCCTTGTTGGTCTAGTCATGCCTAGTAATTTTCTTTCTTAGCACTTTTTGCTTAGTATTTCAACTGCATTTTCTATTATCACAACAACTTTCCTATACCCATATACCACACAAGCTTTAAAACCCTTGGCAAATACCTAGCTTTAGAAAACGCAGAGAGAAAAGTAGAAAATGGCGTTGACCAGCATTTTGTCATCTTTATTTCATCCTAATACCAATTAGCCTATTAAACCAGGAATATTATTTTGCATGGGTTTGATTCCTAATTTGGCTGTGACAAAAAACAACAAACCCCTGATTCTCTACTTGCAAGCGACAAAATTTTAATGTTTGATATGGGATCAGCAGTTTGGGCTTCAGATTAGATTTTAAATCATTACCACAGTCATAATGATACTTTTGATGCCCACAAGATAAAGGTAATGTCAAACTTTGTGGTGAATTAAGAAATTGCTTGTGACTAAAGAATCTACATTTCCGCAATGTTTTCTATCCAAAAAGAAAAAAAAGATGTAAAATTTCATACACTTTAACCGTTTCCCAAACAAAACCTGGTTTTGACGTCTCTAATCGAAATGGCTTGGGAAAACATTGAAACAAAAGAAGAAACTGCTGATAACCAGCAGTTTCTCCTTTTGTTTCAATATTTTCTATGCCATATTTTACATAAAATCTATCTTTAATAGCATCCATTTTGTTATTTGTGGCACTTTTTGAAGTGGATCACCCTAAAATTTTGCCGTTTAGGAAAGGGTTAAGGATGTCGTCTTTGAATTTGGATAAGTCTAACATTTTGCTATCTGGTAATCGGTTTATGATTGTACTAGGGTGAGAAATGTCAGTAACACAATGGGTATGTGCAATATGATGAGATGCTGAACTTTTGTGACTCACCTCTTTCTATTATTTCAGTCTTTCCGAAACAACAAAAATTCAGACTATTTCAATTTGAAAGGCTATACAGACTACAAAATAAATGTTGGTAAAGAAAGGGTTTGTTGCAAAGAAATGTTCATGCAAAGGGGAAAAATGCTGGTTAGATCTATATCAGCAGTTTCCCTTTTGCTGCAATGTTTTGCAAAACCTTTTTACTGGTTTTGATATCAAAACCAGGTCTTGTTTGGGAAGGGACTTCGGAAAATTTCCATATGCTTTGAGCCAGATATCCCTTTACTTAAGTTTCCACATCCCATTTAATTATAATATCTTCACAATTTGCAATGACAATTCAACCCTTTCTCAAACGGCAAAAAGAAGACCATTCCTATTTGAAAGTTATTTCAGACAACAAATTAGATGCAGATAGAGATAGAATTTGTGTGCAATATAGCAAAATTTTGAGAGAAAATGCTGATATCAGCATATTCTTCTTTTGTCTCAATTATGTTTTCCAAAGCTATTTCTATTATGGATGTCAAAATTTGGTTGTGTTTGGGAAGGGATTAAGAGCTTATAAAAATGACTTTCTTGAACAGTAAAAAATCCTTTACTAATATGTAAACATGTTTTACATATCATTTTATGCTTTATAAAGGCCAGAGAAATTGAGATTAGGTTGAAAAAAGGCTTTTTATAGTACCTAAATAAAATAAATGTAGATCTATACACTTTGCTTGAAAATTTGTATTTTTATAATGCTGATTTTGTTCAACATCCATGCTTGTTTTGACAATGCCTGAAGCCCTGTTCACATACACAATTTTGCATCTATATCATGGCTGGAGCATGTCCGAAAATGGTTAGTTCTACAGCATATGTTTAGACATGATGTGGATGTGATGTATACACAGAATTGTATGTGACTGGGCCTTTACAGCATATTATAGTTATGAAATATTATGTTTTCTGATGACAGTAAGTTATTGTATTGCACATACATTTTAGGTTTGTTTGGATTATGGGAACAGCTATGGCCTACTCTTTCCAATCATTGTTGAGAAAAGCAACACCGAAATCTCTGATTTTCTGGAAAATTGTAAAAAGATCCATCATCTTGTTTGCTCTGGGATTACTGATCAATTCTTCAGATGGATTGAATCGTAAGTATTTCTGTTAATTCATTCAGATTTGTAAATAAAGGTCCAGTCACAAAAGGAAAATACATGCATGACACACAAATTACGCAAACAATTATTAGACTTGTGTGTGTTTGTCTGTCTAAAAATTTTGGGAAAAAATCACCTATGAATTGCGAATGAATCAGGATTGAACCACCTGCTTATTACTATCAATCACTTGCAAAGGCACAACATATCATACATGAGAACAAAATACAAGCAAATATGTAAGTTTCTTGTCGATGGATGTCAGTGGAATGAGTATGAGACATGCAATTTCTTCTTTTGCCACAATGTTTTCTACCCCAAAAGAACAAGAAATGTAAAATTATATTCACCTTAAATTAACTGCAAGATCTTTCAATTTGAACCAGCTTAAAATAGTGCTGTCTGGTAATGGATTAAACACTAGATCTACTCTTTTTTGAGAAAAAAAAAGAAAAAAAAAACTGTTTTTTAATTTTATTGCTAAAAGTAATAAGTGCTGAAAGATTTGCATCATGGAACAAACTTTTGTTTATGAACTATTTCTACAAACTTTCCAGCTGTCAGAATGAGAGAGTTCCGTATACCAGGAGTGTTACAAAGATTTGCAGGGACCTATCTGATAGTGGCCACTCTACATTTGGTATTTATCAAACAAAACGTCCCTCACCAGGTGAGTTCAATAGGGAACAATTTTTTTTTAGTTAATGCATTACTAAACAAGACCGGTTTTTGACGTACTCACTAGAAAGGCTTGGGAAAACATTGAGGCAAAAGAAGAAACTGCTGATGACCAGCTGCCTCAATATTTTCTCAGCTTTATTGTACACAAATCCTATCTTTATTCACAAATAATTTGTTGTCTGCGGCTGCTTTTGAATTGAATCACCCTAAAATTTTGTCATTTGGGAAAGGGTTAACTCTGACGTAATTTCAGACTAGTTGGTATTTTATAGGTGTTGTTATAAGATCTCATAAACTACAGCTTGACTCAAGCCATAGTTACGAGATTTTTAGAACAACACCGACGGTTTATCAATACATAACGGTAAACCCAGTCTATTTTAGCACAAAATTCATTGCCATTGTACAAATTGTAACCAGATAAACTTTCTACTTGCAATTAGAGTTGGAGTTATGGATGCAAAGCAAGCTTTTTTCTCGTCTTACTCTGAAAATGCAAAAGTTTTATAGGGTTAGAATGTACCTTTTTAGATTGTTTTAAACATTTACGATAGGCATAAGAAAAATGTTTTCATCTGAATGGAATGGAGATGATTTGGTTAAGAAATATGATGATAAGAATTGACAAAATATATCCCAAAATAGGTATACATGAATACATATTCAATAATAAAAATATTTCCTATTGCAGTTAGGAAGGTGGAGTATTATACAAGATGTGATTATCTACTGGCAAGAATGGATTGTGAACCTGATTCTAGTGTTTGTATGGCTGATGCTTACATTCTTTCTGCCAGTTCCAGGATGTCCAAAGTAAGCAAATTCTATTTTTAATAACATTTTCTTAAAGTGCAAAGTATAAAATTTATATGAATTTGATCACTTGCCACAATGAATCTCCATGGTAACTATGGTGCTAGTTGTGCATAGTGCTTATCGAGGGCTCAGTGCAAAACTATTGTAACTACATATTTTTCAGAAATTCTCTTTTTTGCATTTTCTGAATCTTTAGCAGGGAATACATCATGTGTTCTAATATTAGGTTTTAATTATGTATACATAAAAAGATATTTAGAATAATAAAATCATTTTCCCTCTTTATCTTTGAGAAAGTCAACAAGTTTTTTCCCTCTCCTGTAAAATTTTACAAAATGTAGTTACAATAGTTTTGCACCAAGCCCTCGTTATAGAATTCGGATATTTTTAGCGAGCCGGGACTTTATGTCCGGGGAGCTAATGTCACAGCCCTAGTGTCGGCGTCGGCGTCGCGTCGCGTCGCGTCCCGTCTTCACTTGAAAAACTTTAACCTGGTCTATATCTCAGGCACTATTAGAGATACAGCCTTGATATTTCATACATAGATACATCTCGACAAGACCTTTCATTTGAGACCATGACCTTTGACCTAGTGACCTTGAATTTTGACCTACTTTTGAAAAACTTTAACCTGGCCTATATCTCAGGCACTATTAGAGATACAGCCTTGGTATTTAATACATAAATACATCTCGACAAGACCTTTCATTTGAGACTATGACCTTTGACCTAGTGACCTTGACCTTGGAGTTTGACCTACTTTTGAAAAACTTTAACCTGGCCTATATCTCAGGCACTATTAGAGATACAGCCTTGATATTTCATACATAGATACATCTCGACAAGGCCTTTCATTTGAGACCATGAACCTTGACCTTGTGACCTTGACCTTGGAGTTTGACCTACTTTTGAAAAAAATTGCTGTTTTTGTGACAAGTTCCGGTATAGGCGAGCTACGTTGTCCGCGGACAACTCTTGTTTCTTCTTTTACTTAACTGCCCTTGAATTGAGAAAAAAATGCTCAATTTCATTGACAATGATCTCTTTGGAGTAAATGCAACACTGAATGAAGCTCTTGTTGTTAATATGCCTGAATTTCTACAATGATCAGTTTTGTTTCTTTTTTCAGGGGTTATTTAGGGGCAGGAGGTCTATCCAATGATGCCCCAGATCATCACAATGTAAAAGACAATGTTACATATTGCACTGGGGGAGCTGCTTCTTACATAGACAGAACCATATTTGGTGAGGGAAGGATTTATCAGACCCCAACTTGTAAAGTAAGTCTGTTGATTAAGGGGTCATACAGGGGTTATTTAGGGGCTGGAGGTCTATCCAATGATGCCCCAGATCATCACAGTATAAAGACAATGTTACATATTGTACTGGGGGAGCTGCTTCTTACATTGATAGAACCATATTTGGTGAAGGGAGGATTTATCAGACCCCAACTTGTAAAGTAAGTCTGGTGATTAAGGGGTCATACAGGGGTTATTTAAGGGTAGGAGGTTTATCCAATGATGCCCCAGATCATCACAGTGTAAAAGACAATGTTACATATTGTACTGGGGGAGCTGCTTCTTACATTGATAGAACCATATTTGGTGAAGGGAGGATTTATCAGACCCCAACTTGTAAAGTAAGTCTGGTGATTAAGGGGTCATACAGGGGTTATTTAGGGGCAGGAGGTTTATCCAATGATGCCCCAGATCATCACAGTGTAAAAAAACAATGTTACATATTGTACTGGGGGAGTTGCTTCTTACATTGATAGAACCATATTTGGTGAAGGAAGGATTTAATTATCAGACTCAAACTTGCAAAGTAAGTCTATTGATTAAGGGGTCATACAGGGGTTATATAGGGGCTGGGGGTCTATCCAATGATGCCCCAGATCATCACAGTGTAAAAGACAATTTTACATATTGTACTGGGGGAGTTGCTTCTTACATAGATAGAACCATATTTGGTGAAGGAAGGATTTATCAGACTCCAACTTGTAAAGTAAGCCTATTGATTAAGGGGTCATACAGGAGCTATTTAGGGGCAGGAGGTTTATCCAATGATGCCCCAGATCATCACAGTTAAAAATACATGCAGTAGTGGGGGAGTTGCTTCTTACATTGATAGAACCATATTTGGTGAAGGAAGGATTTATCAGACCCCAACTTGTAAAGTAAGTCTGTTGTTTTTATTCCTCAAAAATTCTGTTTGGGTAATACAGGTGTGAGCTTAATTGTCTGTCAATCGCTGATTTGTTGGTTGATTGGTCTGTAGCTTTTTTGATAGCTCTATTTTGGTAAATAAATACTTGCTGGATTGGATTCAATAGGGATCAATTTTATCTAGTGAACAGTGAGGTAATTTTGGACAAACAATAGTACTTTGTCGGTGTAAATCTAAAACAGCGCAACTACAGCATGGTTGAAATTGTAGTTACGAGATTTTATAATAACAACACCGAAGATCTATAAGAACATAATGGTAAACCCAGTTTATTTTTTGCGCAGAATTAATTGCTATGAACCATTATACTTTGGTGATTTTGCATAAAGATTCAATGTTACCACTTATTAGATTTAAATGTGAAATTTTGTGAAATTTACTGTGGACATTAATATGCCATAAATAAGTATGGTCATGGGAAAGATCATTATAAAATATGATAAAATTCCCTTGGAAAAGAAGACAAAACAGGCTATTCTACCCTTTTGTAGGATTCAATATTGGTTAAATCTTTATCGATTTTTATTGAAACACGTGCTGACACAAATTTGTTTTATTACAGGAAATCTATGACACAACAGTGCCCCATGACCCTGAAGGACTTCTAGGAACATTAACTTCTTGTTTTATGTGCTTTTTAGGCTTACAAGTAAGTGTACATTGTATTTGGACAATCCACTGCTTTAACTCTTTCCATAACAATAATATTTATACCTTAGCAGGCAAAGATTATATATATGGCCCGTTAAGCTTAAAGTGACCTTCTTTGAAGTCTATAAAACCGAATTTCAAGAAACAAAGCAGACAATGCAGATGCCAAGCAGATGCGGCATTTAGAAAATAAATATAATTATAGTAAGATAGGAAAACCAATCTAGATCCAGAAAATTACCTCAAAGTGAAAAGTTCTGAACCTAGCCAGTCTGCGGGGTCTGACTAGGATTGATGCTTTTAACACCTTCGAGAAGATCCCTTTAGTGTGACGACTCACATATACATGTAGATATCAACCTGTCTGCATATCTTACTGTCCTCAAATCTCATAAGAACAATTTCTATCAAACAGATTGAAAAAAATAACCCTTTCCCAAACAAGACCTGGTTTTTGACATCCCCAATAGAAAGATTCTGGACAAACATTGAGACAAAAGAAGAAACTGCTGAGAACCTGCAGTTTCTCATTTTGTCTTAATATTTTCTTTGCCATATTATATGCAAATCATATGATTAAAGAACACCCATTCCGCATCTGCAGCAACTTTCAAATTGGGTCACCCTAAAATTTTGTTGCTTGTGAAAGGGTTATTGAGAATTAAGAAGAAATAAACAAGGCACTGGTTTCAAAATTATGACTTGTATACAATTTAGTACAAATAATATTGAGACGAAAGAAGAAAATGCAGGGGCCCGTATTACTAATGATCGTATGTTTGATTTTTGCAAAATCACTTGTAACAACAGCCCTGATTGGCTCAGTCGTATTTCTCGTGCAATCAGATGTCTTGTTACACAGTTTACACAAAATCTTGATTGTAAGATGTTTAGTAATACATGGCCCTGGTTATCAGCATTTTCTACTCTTGTCTCTATGTTTTCCCAGGTGATCTCTAATGGATTCATTAAAAGTGAATGTTGTTTGGTAAAGGACAAATGTTTTTATTCTTTTTAAAGGCTGGTAAAATATTAATAACTTTTCATGACTGGAAGGCCAGAACAAAGAGATTTATTATTTGGGGAATAATTCTGGTAAGTACCTTTTTGTTATTAGTTTACATATTGCTTAAACAAAATAAACTCCATGTGACAAGAAAATTATTAGAAATTGTAGCAATCACGAGATCTGTCCCAGAAAAGCACCCATCGAGGTAGACTGACTCATTTAATGATATTTGTTCAGTCTCATGGTCTTGATAGAGATCACAATATCTATCCCTATTTAAAGGTCTAACAAACTATGAAATTAGCCCAATAAAACATTTGGTAAAGCAGGGTAGAAATATGTGTGTGAAGTTAGCTGCCAGTTGCCAGTTGCCAGTTGCCAATTCAATGGGCAACTGGCAACTGGCAGCTAACTTCACATCCAGTTGCCGATTCAAAAATGAACAAAATGTGAATTGGTAACTGGCAACTGGCAGCTAACTTCACACATGCAGCTGCCAATTCAAAATGCGCCCGAATAGGCAACCGGCAACTGGCAGCTAACTTCACACATGCAGCTGCCAATTCAAAATAAATCGGAGTCCAGAATAGACAACCGGCAACTGCCAGCTAACTTCACACATGCAGATGCCAATTCAAAATAAATCGGAGTCCTGAATAGGCAACCGGCAACTGGCAGCTAAGTTCACACATACAGCTGCCAATTCAAACTAAATCAAATTATCGAATTGGCAACTGGCAGCTGAGTTCACACTTACAGATGCCAATTCAAAATAAATCAAATTATCGAATTGGCAACTGGCAGCTGAGTTCACACTTACAGATGCCAATTCAAAATAAATCAAATTATCGAATTGGCAACTGGCAGCTGAGTTCACACTTACAGTTGCCAATTCAAAATAAAATCAAATTATCGAATTGGCAACTGGCAGCTGAGTTCACACTTTCAGATGCCAATTCAAAATGAATCAAATTATCGAATTGGCAACTGGCAGCTGACTTCAAACTTACAGATGCCAATTCAAAATGAATCGAAGCCCCGAATAGGCAACCGGCAACTGTCATCTAACTTCACACATACAGCTGCCAATTCAAAATAAATCGGAGTCCCGAATAGGCAACCGGCAACTGGCAGCTAACTTCACACATGCAGCTGCCAATTCAAAATAAATCGGAGTCCCGAATAGGCAACCGGCAACTGGCAGCTAAGTTCACACATACAGCTGTCAATTCAAAATGAATCAAACTATCGAATTGGCAACTGGCAGCTGACTTCACACTTACAGATGCCAATTCAAAATGAATCGAAGCCCCGAATAGGCAACCGGCAACTGGCATCTAACTTCACACATGCAGCTGCCAATTTAAAATAGATCGGAGTCCTGAATAGGCAACCGGCAACTGCCAGCTAACTTCACATATGCAGCTGCCAATTCAAAATAAATCGGAGTCCCGAATAGGCAACTGGCAACTGGCAGCTAAGTTCACACATACAGCTGCCAATTCAAAATGAATCAAATTATCGAATTGGCAACTGGCAGCTGATTTCACACTTACAGATGCCAAGTCAAAATGAATCGAAGCCCCGAATAGGCAACTGGCAACTAACTTCACACTTACAGCTGCCAATTAAAAAATAGATCGGAGTCCGGTAAAGACAACCGGCAGCTGGCAGCTAACTTCACACTTACAGCTGCCAATTCAAAATAAAAGATAAACAGTCATGAATCGTGTAATTTGAACTGGCAGCTAACTTCACATCCAGTTGCCTATTCAACAATGCACAAATAGTGAATTGGCAACTGGCAACTGGCAGCTAACTTAACACTTATATCTGCCAATTCAAAATAAAGGATAACAGTCATGAATCGTGTAATTCCAACTGGCAGCTAACTTCACATCCAGTTGCCTATTCAACAATGCACAACTAGTGAATTGGCAACTGGCAACTGGTAGCTAACTTCACACTTACAGCTGCCAATTCAAAATAAAGGATAAACAGTCATGAATCGTGTAATTCGAACTGGCAGCTAACTTCACATCCAGTTGCCTATTCAACAATGCACAAATAGTGAATTGGCAACTGGCAACTGGCAGCTAACTTCACACTTACAGCTGCCAATTCAAAATAAAGGATAAACAGTCATAAATCGTGTAATTCGAACTGGCAACTAACTTCACATCCAGTTGCCTATTCAACAATGCACAAATAGTGAATTGGCAACTGGCAACTGGCAGCTGACTTCATACTTACAGCTGCCAATTCAAAATAAAGGATAAACAGTCATGAATCGTGGAATTTCTAACTGGCAGCTAACTTCACATCCAGTTGCCTATTCAACAATGCACAAATAGTGAATTGGCAACTGGCAACTGGCAGCTAACTTCACACTTACAGCTGCCAATTCAAAATAAAGGATAAACAGTCATAAACCGTGTAATTCGAACTGGCAGCTAACTTCACATCCAGTTGCCTATTCAACAATGCACAAATAGTGAACTGGCAACTGGCAGCTAACTTCACACTTACAGCTGCCAATTCAAAATAAATGATTAACAGTCATGAATCGTATAATTCGAACTGGCAGCTAACTTCACATCCAGTTGCCTATTCAACAATGCACAAATAGTGAATTGGCAACTGGCAACTGGCAGCTAACTTCACACTTACAGCTGCCAATTCAAAATAAAGGATAACAGTCATGAATCGTGTAATTCCAACCGGCAGCTAACTTCACATCCAGTTGCCTATTCAACAATGCACAAATAGTGAATTGGCAACTGGCAACTGACAGCTAACTTCACACTTACAGCTGCCAATTCAAAATAAAGGATAAACAGTCATTAATCGTGTATATCAAACTGGCAGCTAACTTCACATCCAGTTGCATATTCAATAATGCACAAATAGTGAATTGGCAACTGGCAACTGGCAGCTAACTTCACACTTACAGCTGCCAATTCAAAATAAAGGATAAACAGTCATAAATCGTGTAATTCGAACTGGCAACTAACTTCACATCCAGTTGCCTATTCAACAATGCACAAATAGTGAATTGGCAACTGGCAACTGGCAGCTGACTTCACACTTATAGCTGCCAATTCAAAATAAAGGATAAACAGTCATGAATCGTATAATTCGAACTGGCAGCTATAATTTCACATCCAGTTGCCTATTCAACAATGCACATATAGTGAATTGGCAACTGGCAACTGGCAGCTAACTTCACACTTACAGCTGCCAATTCAAAATAAAGGATAAACAGTCATGAATCGTGTTATTCGAACTGGCAGCTAACTTCACATCCAGTTGCCTATTCAAAAATGAACAAAATGTGAATTGGTAACTGGCAACTGGCAGCTAACTTCACACATGCAGCTACCAATTCAAAATGCGCCTGAATAGGCAACCGGCAACTGGCAGCTAACTTCACACATGCAGCTGCCAATTCAAAATAAATCGGAGTCCAGAATAGACAACCGGCAACTGCCAGCTAACTTCACACATGCAGATGCCAATTCAAAATAAATCGGAGTCCCGAATAGGCAACCGGCAACTGGCAGCTAAGTTCACACATACAGCTGCCAATTCAAACTAAATCAAAATTATCGAATTGGCAACTGGCAGCTGAGTTCACATTTACAGATGCCAATTCAAAATAAATCAAATTATCGAATTGGCAACTGGCAGCTGAGTTCACACTTACAGATGCCAATTCAAAATAAATCAAATTATCGAATTGGCAACTGGCAGCTGAGTTCACACTTACAGTTGCCAATTCAAAATTAATCAAATTATCGAATTGGCAACTGGCAGCTGAGTTCACACTTACAGATGCCAATTCAAAATGAATCAAATTATCGAATTGGCAACTGGCAGCTGACTTCAAACTTACAGATGCCAATTCAAAATGAATCGAAGCCCCGAATAGGCAACCGGCTACTGTCATCTAACTTCACACATACAGCTGCCAATTCAAAATAAATCGGAGTCCCGAATAGGCAACCGGCAACTGGCAGCTAACTTCACACATGCAGCTGCCAATTCAAAATAAATCGGAGTCCCGAATAGGCAACCGGCAACTGGCAGCTAAGTTCACACATACAGCTGTCAATTCAAAATGAATCAAATTATCGAATTGGCAACTGGCAGCTGACTTCACACTTACAGATGCCAATTCAAAATGAATCGAAGCCCCGAATAGGCAACCGGCAACTGGCATCTAACTTCACACATGCAGCTGCCAATTTAAAATAGATCGGAGTCCTGAATAGGCAACCGGCAACTGGCAGCTAACTTCACATATGCAGCTGCTTATTCAAAATAAATCGGAGTCCCGAATAGGCAACCGGCAACTGGCAGCTAAGTTCACACATACAGCTGCCAATTCAAAATGAATCAAATTATCGAATTGGCAACTGGCAGCTGATTTCACACTTACAGATGCCAAGTCAAAATGAATCGAAGCCCCGAATAGGCAACCGGCAACTGGCAACTAACTTCACACTTACAGCTGCCAATTCAAAAATAGATCGGAGTCCGGTAAAGACAACCGGCAACTGGCAGCTAACTTCACACTTACAGCTGCCAATTCAAAATAAAAGATAAACAGTCATGAATCGTGTAATTTGAACTGGCAGCTAACTTCACATCCAGTTGCCTATTCAACAATGCACAAATAGTGAATTGGCAACTGGCAACTGGCAGCTAACTTCACACTGACAGCTGCCAATTCAAAATAAAGGATAACAGTCATGAATCGTGTAATTCCAACTGGCAGCTAACTTCACATCCAGTTGCCTATTCAACAATGCACAACTAGTGAATTGGCAACTGGCAACTGGCAGCTAACTTCACACTTACAGCTGCCAATTCAAAATAAAGGATAAACAGTCATGAATCGTGTAATTCCAACTGGCAGCTAACTTCACATCCAGTTGCCTATTCAACAATGCACAAATAGTGAATTGGCAACTGGCAACTGGCAGCTAACTTCACACTTATAGCTGCCAATTCAAAATAAAGGATAAACAGTCATGAATCGTATAATTCGAACTGGCAGCTATAACTTCACATCCAATTGCCTATTCAACAATGCACAAATAGTGAATTGGCAACTGGCAACTGGCAGCTAACTTCACACTTACAGCTGCCAATTCAAAATAAAGGATAAACAGTCATGAATTGTGTTATTCGAACTGGCAGCTAACTTCACATCCAGTTGCCTATTCAACAATGCACAAATAGTGAATTGGCAACTGGCAACTGGCAGCTAACTTCACACTTACAGCTGCCAATTCAAAATAAAGGATAAACAGTCATGAATCGTGTTATTCGAACTGGCAGCTAACTTCACATCCAGTTGCCTATTCAACAATGCACAAATAGTGAATTGGCAACTGGCAACTGGCAGCTAACTTCACACTTACAGCTGCCAATTCAAAATAAAGGATAAACAGTCATAAACCGTGTTATTCGAACTGGCAGCTAACTTCACATCCAGTTGCCTATTCAACAATGCACAAATAGTGAATTGGCAACTGGCAACTGGCAGCTAACTTCACACTTACAGCTGCCAATTCAAAATAAAGGATAACAGTCATGAATCGTGTAATTCCAACCGGCAGCTAACTTCACATCGAGTTGCCTATTCAACAATGCACAAATAGTTAATTGGCAACTGGCAACTGGCAGCTAACTTCACACTTACAGCTGCCAATTCAAAATAAAGGATAAACAGTCATGAATCGTGTATATCGAACTGGCAGCTAACTTCACATCCAGTTGCATATTCAATAATGCACAAATAGTGAATTGGCAACTGGCAACTGGCAGCTAACTTCACACTTACAGCTGCCAATTCAAAATAAAGGATAAACAGTCATAAATCGTGTAATTCGAACTGGTAACTAACTTCACATCCAGTTGCCTATTCAACAATGCACAAATAGTGAATTGGCAACTGGCAACTGGCAGCTGACTTCACACTTATAGCTGCCAATTCAAAATAAAGGATAAACAGTCATGAATCGTATAATTCGAACTGGCAGCTATAATTTCACATCGAGTTGCCTATTCAACAATGCACAAATAGTGAATTGGCAACTGGCAGCTAACTTCACACGTACAGCTGCCAATTCAAAATAAAGGATAAGCAGTCATGAATCGTGTTATTCGAACTGGCAGCTAACTTCACATCCAGTTGCCTATTCAACAATGCATAAATAGTGAATTGGCAACTGGCAACTGGCAGCTAACTTCACACTTACAGCTGCCAATTCAAAATAAAGGATAAGCAGTCATGAATCGTGTAATTCGAACTGGCAGCTAACTTCACATCCAGTTGCCTATTCAACAATGCACAAATAGTGAATTGGCAACTGGCAACTGGCAGCTAACTTCACACTTACAGCTGCCAATTCAAAATAAAGGATAAACAGTCATAAATCGTGTAATTCGAACTGGCAACTAACTTCACATCCAGTTGCCTATTCAACAATGCACAAATAGTGAATTGGCAACTGGCAACTGGCAGCTGACTTCATACTTACAGCTGCCAATTCAAAATAAAGGATAAACAGTCATGAATCGTGGAATTTCTAACTGGCAGCTAACTTCACATCCAGTTGCCTATTCAACAATGCACAAATAGTGAATTGGCAACTGGCAACTGGCAGCTAACTTCACACTTACAGCTGCCAATTCAAAATAAAGGATAAACAGTCATGAATCGTGTAATTCCAACTGGCAGCTAACTTCACATCCAGTTGCCTATTCAACAATGCACAACTAGTGAATTGGCAACTGGCAACTGGCAGCTAACTTCACACTTACAGCTGCCAATTCAAATTAAAGGATAAACAGTCATGACTCATATACTCATGAGAACATGCTCAACTTCAAAGGAATACTCTCCAACGTTGAGGGGTAATCGATTGAAGTTCACGTAGGTTTTGTGGGATTTGAGCATGATAGAAACACAAATCTTTTGCCATACGTCTGAATGGATTCTGGCCGACCCTGGGTTCGAACTAAAGACGCCTGGGATGAGAAGCTTCGACGTTACCTTCAGAACAATACGGGTTTTCTTCACATGCTGAACTTAGACTCTTTCGGTGGTTTTATACAACTATCTATACGTTTTTAAGATATATACATGTAGATTTATTTCAATCCTTTTTGAAACAAATCTAAACAAACAAGCCAATAAAAATGGAGTTTTTAACAGAATCATATACGATTATTAGGCCAAATGCTTTCTTTACATAAAAGGTTAGTGAAAACACGATTTTTTTTCCAAAATTTCAGATTATTTCCCTTTACTATATACACACTTCTTCTTCTTCCTCAGACGTTCCTTTGAACGTAGATCTATTTATTTTACATCGATTAGGAAGCAAGATTTTTCAACTTATTTTAATCCCTCTCGATTCTGCACTTATAGTGAACGATTTTGTCCAGTATTTCCTTGTTTAAGAATAGTATTTCTTATGTCTTATTATAAAATCTGTAACTGCCGCTGATTCATGCCGTGTATATATACTAGAACAAAAAAGATACGCAACTTCCTTTTCAACTCCTTCTTCCGCAAAGACATCAAATCAGATTTAAACAAAATTTGATATATTGAGAGCAATAACATTTCACCTGGTAAAATTCACAAAATCCTGATAGTTGTAAATTCCATTAATAAGAAAACGCCCAGTTTACACCGGACGTCAGCACAATTTGACAAAAAAGTGTATGTAGGTCGAAAAACACATTCTGTTTCGTTCAGTTTGGTCCGATATTCGAATGTTGTGAAGTCCATGCGATTTTTAGTCTCCGTTGTGCACAGTCTTAAACCTATCCCGTAGGTGGGGGTTAACGTGATGATACGGTCCTTCCATGACGTCATATCTCTTGCACGTCCGCTTCGTGCTCGATCGGTTGTGGTCCCATTTAAGCCAACAACGCATACAGTCGAAGATGTGTCGATTTATTGCCTAATTAATGTCTTACGACAACATTTTTACTTTTTCCACCTAAAAACATCCGTACCGCCGCCAAGCACTGGTTTTGGCGTAGCCGTGCTATGCGTAGGATAGTGAGAAGTATGTGAACGCTTTGGCCTCTTCTTGGTCTATGCTTTAGCTTGTGTTTGAATAAAAAAAATGATAGTAGAGATCTAGTCATTTAGAAAACACGAAAGGGGATAATCAGCTTTTTAACAATTTACTTTGTATCACGTGATGAATTTACGACATCTGAATAAAATGACACCTTATTAATGCGTATGGTATATCAAAAATGTACTAAATAGTCATTAAAAATATATTTTGTCGAAAATATTATGAAAAAAAAGGGTTGCGTATCTTTTTTGTCCTAGTAGGCCTATATATACTCACCGTCATAAGAAAGTAGCCACTTTTCAAAAAGCTATATTTTTTACAATTCTTTATGTCGTTTTGTTTTTACACATTCATACGCATTCCCAGTGGTTTCTTTTCACACCTCAATGGTTAATTGCTTTCAACATGTCCGGAAAGATGTTTAGTTGTAATATGGGTTCGAAACAGTATTTTAGAATACAAAGTTCAATTTTGTTTATTTACAGCTGTCATTTTCTGCATAAATTGACGCTGTTGAAACACAAACGAAAGTCCCATTTCAATTTAACAGAAAGTCCTTCCATTGAATTGATAAAGGTCTATGAAAATTTAGCACTGCCATTATAGCATGTCTCAATATTAAAAGTTTGATAAAAACCGGAAGTGGTTGCTGAGTAAAGTGAAGGGAAACATTTTTCGAATTAGGAACTTGCTAAAGACCAAAGAGAAACAAAGTTTCAATGAATGGAGCATTTGAGAGGCAAATGGGGATTGGTTGGGCTAAAACCGGAAACCGCCATTTTGCAAGGGTCTTGGGTGTAATGAAAATCACTTATTAGTAACTAAGCATTTCGAATAAAAACAGTATCATAAACACATATCCTTATTCATTTTTGTCTCTTTTCTAGCCCTATATATGGCCGTGAATTTTAGTAGTGTGTTCCGTATTAGTTACGGATTTCCTGGAACTACCACCAAGCTACCATAGCTAATAGGATAGTTCGACTGTTTTCGGTACTTTCGCGAAAGCATTTTTACTTGCCTTGTTGCAATGTTTTGTATTCATTTCGATACGTTCATGAATAATCTTAAAATTGCCGACCATTTGCATTAGACAAGTGGCTACTTTCTTATGACGGGGAGTATATATATGTGTGTTCTACAAGTGATAGCCTTTCTAAATGCGTCTATCATTTTATATGTTCCCTTTCAAGAAAGAATAGTTCAAGTTTTAAAGTTTTGATCGTAGTGGACGTTCTTGCCCCATGCACGGGGCAAGTTCGGCCGATTATTGGGGCTAGGTATGCTCAGAGCTATAATTCATTATAAAGGATTTTTAGACAGTTTTAATTGCTAGGAATCTGTATACAACTGCCAAATGAAGGTAAAGATTGAAAAAAGGTATTGTTTTAACAGCCAAACATCGTCAGAAAGGGGGCATTCGGGATAAAAAACAGGGGACCGGGGCAAGTTCGTCCAGTGGTTTTGATTTTTTTCCATTTTTTACGCTTTTCGATTTATATGTTTAGATGCGACAGGAAATAACATATCTAACCGTGATCATTCTTTTTATCAATATGCAAGATTGGTCGTGGCCGAACTTGCCCTGACCCCCAATAGTCGGACTAGTCCCAGACAGACCTCATGGAAACATCATGTTACATCTTCTTTTAGAAGACATGAAATCGTCATCTTAAGTTTTAATCTGAAAAGGGACTTAATTGTCTTCATAAACTTGTATGAAAAAAAAAAGAAATCTAAATCATTGCGCATCTTAATATAAATGAAATGAATGATAAATGAAAATTTACACAAATGTGGAAATTTACTGACAGTGTCAAAAAATAAGAATTGTGTTCTAATTTCCATGTTTTTCTATTCAACGCGACCAAAAACTTTCTGTGAACAGCTTCCGTCTTAAGAGACATTAAAATCTGGTTCCGGGCTCTCTATCTCTGTCAAGAGGCTGTAGCCGAACATGTCCCGAGGGTAATTTGAAAAAAAATCAGGCCCCTATCATAGAACAGATCGACAATCTCGATGAGATATATTCAGAGTCAATATGTCTTGCACAGCATTTGAATTAATTTATCTTAATTCATCCAACATTTTATTTAGGTTTTGATTAAACTGATTATTATTTGTGGATGTGGAGAGGGTAAAAACAAAATAGAAAACGGCAGTATTGTCAAATTCAGGGGCACCTAAATCTGGTTTTAATACCTGATCAAGCTGAACATTACATGCATGCAAGACCGTATGGTGTTTAAGATTCTGTTAAAGTTTTATGTCGATTGGTTGATATCTATGGTTGTTTGAGTGATAATAAAGTCGAAAACGGCAATTTTTTATAATCATCAACGTTCTGTCCAAGTTTTGTGAAGATTGGCCAATATTTGTAGTTGTTATAGTGGTAGCTGTAGTCGAAAATTGCAACTTTGTCGATTTCAAGGGCACATAATTCATGATGTAAAATTAATATCAAGCTGAAAATTACACCTAGGCAAAATCTTATACTCACCAATATTCAGTCAAAATTGTGTCTTGATTGATCATTATTTGTAGTTGCTGGAGTGAAAACAAAGTTAAAACGGCCATTTTCGATATTCAAGGGCAGATTACTCTAGACGTTGTGCCTGAAGCCTTCCATCACAGTTCTCTGAGAGATGGTCACCCAAGGATCATTCCTGTGAAGTTTTGTTGAAATCCAATCTGTAATTACTAGTATTGAGAAGAAGATTTTTAAAGAAAAGTTTACGGACGGACGGACGGACAGACGCACGACGGTTACGCCGCCATTACAATAGCCCGCTTGCCTGACGGTCAGTGGAGCTACAAGCTGTTGGAGTTTTAGCTGAATTAAAATGTAGTAGTAGTAATTTGTTTTAGAATTACATGTATGCAAGATTATTACAACACATGACTGATATAAATGATTGAAAACGCGCTAATGAACAAAAAGAATTTCAATGTTTTCGAAAGTTAAAAAGTGCACTAGTTCATTATGTGGGACTTAGTTTCCACTATATATCGTCAGAAAAAAAATATTATTAACTTTTGACATCACAATATAATTATAATTATTAATAATAAAACAAAAATTATGACACAAATGTCAAGGAACTTTCAGATGAAAAGGGTAGCAAACAACCCTAATATTTTGGTACCAAAGATAAACTAAAAATTAGTTGATTAGAATTATCATTTGGTCGTGGAATAAATCACACCATATGAATATGATCATTGTTCTGTGTCCTTATCAATATCAAAACATGTACACAGCAGGGAAAAGCGCGACCCAACCATTAAAGAAAAGCTTTAATAAATTTCTTTATACGCGCCTGATTCGAAAATGGTTAGAAGCAGAGGAGACGAAAAATGCCAGTGATCTGCCAAGAGTGGTAGATCCTTTAGAAAACGAAAAAAGTTATTGCCGACATAGGAAAATGTATTTGGTCGCCAATAACTGTTTCATGAACTGATTTTAAAAGATCTTTCACTTCTGTCAAATCCCTGACATTTTTCAATTATCTCTGCTTCAACCATTCAATAAGATCTCAATGATTTTAATAACAGTTTTCTAATTATCATCTTTCTACATGAAACTTGTGTCTAGTATGGAGGGGAATATCCGCCAATTCGTCTTGCTTCTAAATTACATTAATATTTTGCTAAATTAATAGTTTTATTCTTTGTTTACAAGTGTATTCATCATAGTGCTAAATGTGTACTCCATACTTCCAATTCTTTTCGCTCAAACATAAGAAACGTGAAATTAAAATTGTAAGTAACCACTAAGCAATACGCATTTGTGTACACACAGGAAACAAGATATGGAGGGAAATATCCGCCAATTTTTCTTACTGCTAATTTACATTAGTATTATGCTACATTTATAACCCAATTCCATTTTTTTGCAAGTGCATTCGTCACAGTGCCAAATGCGTAATAACAATCGTAAGACGTAACGTCAAAAGTATCGGGCCAACGTTGTACATAACACGCATATCGTCCGTTTTCCGACGTTAACGTTACGGGAATGTGTAAAGAAAGTTACAACTTTCCCCAAAACACGAGAAATGGCAAATTATCAATATTTTACCAACTCAACTCAACTCAATTCAACATTTTTTTATTCGGCACGTCCTGTACCTCTGGCCAAAAGAAAACATTTTCCAAATAATACCAATACATGCATGAATGAAAATAACACCGTACAAAATTTATAATCTCAACTATCAATAAATAAACAACAGAGTAATTTCGTAAGTTTTGAAAAATCAAGCTCTTATGAATATTGAAAATGAATATTTTACACCTGTCGGAGAAATGGAACCGTTTCAAACAATAAATATCAGGCCCGTAGGAAGCAATTTCATATTGGGGGGCTAAAGCCCTTATCCTGAATATTGGGGAGGGCTAATTTGGATTTTCCCAAAATTTTCAGTGTAAGATTAAGAAAATTCGGCATTTTTGACCAACATTGAGGGGTGGGGGCTTTAGAACAATCAGATCGACCAATCTTAAGGGAAAGTGTAGGCCCTTAAACAACGTTCAGAGAATGAATGGAGAGAAGGAAAATACGAGAATAATTTTACCATCAGCAGTTCCCTTATTGTTATTGTCTAGATATATTCGAGTGATAATATGAGAAAGAAGTCAACCAGAAATGTCGTAAAATAATCACTTATTACAGAAATAAAACTACAATCAGTAGCATGAGTACAATTAGCATTGAAAACAACATACAATCTTAGCTATCCAGCAATTAAAGTTAGCTTTAAACGTGAGTATTTCTGGTAGGAAACATTGGATAGGCCTAGCTCAAATGTGTAAATATATTGAGTGTAATGGTGGTTCTAAAAAACCCAAAAATGCGTAAAAATGTCAGATGTATATTGTTTGTACCACAGAAGGTAAAATACGCGTAGGCCTATGATATATCAATGCTAGTTACAGTTGTCGCCACATCGTATGGCACGTGTTTATGTTTTGTTAAACGTTCAATTACATTTAAACAAAATATAAACATTGTGCCATACGATGCGGCGACAACTTTTTGTAGTGTCATTACAATGTATCCGATCAGATTTGTGTACATGTAGGCCTATCTTCTGCAGGGAAATTTAGAAGGAAAAAAACATGCGAAGGAAAATAATATAAGGCGGTTTACAAAAGTTTCTCCTTGCGTGGAGTTGGAGTTGTGACTTTTTGATAGTCCACATGACATTGTGTAGATGAAGGTGTGTATTTTATGGTAAAAACATTAATATCACGGCCCGTATCACGCGACACAACAAATACAGAAAATCTTCAATATTTCTGTTAATACTGACCAATTCAAAAACGATTTGAAGCAGAGAAGGTAGACACTAGTCAAGGTTTGGATAGAAACGGTAGATTTTTATAAAAACCAGTTTACAAAAAAAGTTATTGACGATTAACTAAAATTTTTGATTGGTCGTCAATAACTTTTGTATCGTCTGATTTTTAAGATCCTTTGTATTAAGCAAACTCCTGGTGTTTTCCGCATTCTCTGCTTAAGGCCCGGTCACATACGATTCCACGGCCGTTCCGCGGCCATACCACGGCTAAAAAATCTCAAAATATTTTGGACGTGGTTGGACGCGGTAACTTTGGGTCAATTTTGTTTTAGCCGTGCTATGGACGCGGAACGGACGTGGTACGGCCGCCGGCGGCTGTTCCACTGCCGAAACACTGCCGTAGCACGGCCTACAACTTCCAACCGCGTCTAGTGTTAAAACACGCGACAAGATACCGCGTCCACATCGCGTCTGAATCACTGCCATAGCACGGCCATAGCACTGCCATTCCACGGCCATAGCACTGCCATTCCACGGCCTAATCGCGGCTAAACATCATCCGACGCGTATATAGAAACATTGCAACACGACTTTTCTTTAACCCGTTCCAAAACAAAACCTAGTTTTGACGTCCCTAACAGAAAATGCTTCTGAAAACATTGAAACAAAAGAAGAAACTGCTGACAACCAGCAGTTTCCCATTTGTCTCAATATTTTCTTTGCCACATTTTACAATAATTCTATCTTAAATATCTTCCATTTTGTCATTTGTGTCAGTTTTTGAAGTGGGTCAACCTAAATTTTTGTCGTTTGGGAAAGGGTTAAAGCACTCAAAAAAATTATATATCAAACCAAGGCTGATCATGCCAAGGCAGAATGGTTCAAGCACGGCCATAGCTTTGTCATTCCACTTCCTAATCGCGGCTAAACCACCCGAAATGCATATAATGCTATTGTCCCACTGCAGATCAGATCAAATTAAACAAACCATAATTATTATGCGATCTTGAGTTCGGTCGGTATGGGTGATGGGGAGTAGTTTGGGTGATCGACCTTTATCTACACCGCTAGGACCTCCAACTCAAATATTTTGACATGTCAAAAATAATCGTGTGCGATCGAGTAGGAGATTGATCTGGAAATGACTGTTTATTGGTCGCTTAGAAGATGGATCTACTCGAGAGTCAGTTGTGTCTAAAGGTCAAGTGTGATCGGATTGATAATTTCTACCCGGCATGTACCCAACCTGCTTTCGGTCATCCCGCTTTGTACTCGATTCACCCTCTCAAAACGACTGTAGATGTTATGATTGTCTACAGATCCAGAACCCTAGGTTCCAACTGCCGACCAGATCAACTCGATCAAGCCCAAACAAACGATCGAGTTCAGATCGAATTCGATCGGCATAGGTAATCGGAAATTGTCTGGTAATCAAGTTTGATCGGAAACGCCACGGCTTTTATCTCGGATTTCTTCAATTGTAAACAAATTGGCGTGCGATGGAGTATAAAATCGTTCGGAAAGCGGCTTTGTGTTGATCGGGTAGAAAATCGACCCGATCAGGAAATGATAGTGTCTGGGAATCGAGTGTGGTCTGGTTAATATCTTTCACTCGACCAGCACTCAACCTAAACTAGACTACCTCGACTGATATTCGAGTGAATCCAGACACTATCGCGATTAACTCGTCCATTGCTTCATCTGTCAATCCGATCAAATCGACTGTTGAAGTCGGGTTGATCCGCTAGAGATCGAGAAAAAGTTGTTTGGTCGGGATTGGTCGGGGAATTCAAGCGATCGAGTTGATTTGACCGGCAGTGGTAACTAAAATTAATTGGGTTTTGTCGGGTTAACTTAATTCTAGAGACACTGCCGATCAGATCAACTAAGTCGAGCTAATTGGGATGCAGTTAATGATGCTTGTATAGTCGAGGAGATCGACTGCAGGTTTGGTGCAGATCGTGTAAAATATATCAACTCCATCGCACTCAATCTCCAGACATGATAAAGTCTTGATCGGATATATCTTCTATCCGATCAAAAATCGCTTCCCGATCAATTTTCTACGCGATCGCTCACGAATATTTTGAAATGCGAAATAAGAGGATGACACCTGAGCAGTGCACGATCAATACACGATTAATTATCGATCAGCTATATCTTCTACTCGACTAAAAATCGCTTCCCGATCAATTTTTTACGCGATATCCAACGAATATTTTGATATGCAAACAACCAAGTAAGAAGCCTTAGCTTATCGACCACGCTCGATAACCCCGACCAATTCTTATTACCCATGTCGACCAAACTCGAAATGTAATCGAACAATTGGTCGGGTTTCATCGAGTTAAATTGATCGGTAGAGGGAACCTCGCACACGCCACTTAGTTGATCTGGTTGCTAGTGGGGAACTGGCACCAAGGCAGTCGAACACGACTAGCCTTTACAGGTTACAGAAAACTCAGTTATCAAACAAAGCTTATCATGCTAAAACAGAAAAGTTTTCAAGCAAACTGGCAAAAAGATGTAGGGATCGTAAAGGAACATAATATTTCAATTTCATTTTTTTAAAGTATGTCTTGGTACAAAGATTGGTTATTCTAATGAATAGAAATGTTATCAGATTTTTGAAGTTGTTATTTATTAGCGAATAATTTGCCTTTAAAGTTGAGACAGAAATGACAAACTGTTGTCCACATCAATTTGTTTAATTGCAACACAAAAATATTTGTTTCTCGTAAAAGGTTCAATATTTTGGCTTGAAACTTTCAAAATTTTCATAACAAAAAATTGTTCTTTCAGATAAAAATATAAGTAAAATTTACGGGTAAAAAAGGTGAAATGTCACTTTAAAAAAAGATCCCAAGTCAGTACAAGGAGGGGCCCATTTTCCTGTTACTGTTGCTCCCAGTTAACCCATTGCCACACAGTGACTCTTTTTGACTCCCCTAACACAAATTGTCTGGGAAAATATTGTGGAAAATGAAGAAATTGCTTGTAACAAGCAATTTCTTCATTTCCCACAAAGTTTTCTACCAAAAAGACCAAAAGATTTTAAATTTCCTTAACTTGAAATTGTCGTCTGCAACAAATTTGACTTTTGGTTATGGGTTAAGACATTTTCCCGCAAAGAGATGCAAGAGAAGCTGATTCTAGTGTCTGTCAATACATTTTAACTTCCGAGTCTTACCGCGTCTGTCCGCGTCCATAGCACTGCTGGAGCACTGCTTATCGCGTCCATTCCGCGGCCATTCCACGGCCATTCCGCGTCCGTTCCACTGCCTCATCGCGTCTGTCAGCCGTGGTTTGGCCGCGGTAACATTTTTGTGCAGTTCAAAAATTTTTACCACGTCCAAAATAATTTCGATTTCATTCCGCGTCCTACCACGTCCATACCACTGCCATAGCACGGCCGTATCACTGCCGCATCGCGTCCAACAGCGTCCATTCCACGGGTAATTTATTTTAGCCGTGATACGGCCGCGGAACGGCCGTGGAATCGTATGTGACCGGGCCTTTAATATCTTTTTTGCCTAATAGGTTATATATTGACAGAAATATTGAAAAAATATCAGGAACGTGTTACGTGATTCCCTACCGCGTAGGCCTATATACCAGCCTGCATGTCTTCTTTATACCTGGAATAATTGGCATATATATCTAAGGTTATCGTTCAAAATGATTAATTATATACTGAACAAAAATGAAAACGCTACACTGCAAGATTTCTTATATCTGGGAAAGTATCTAACTAATAGCATAAAATATATTTTGATGGTATTTCCCAGGCTTTCAGCTATTGTTTATCGAAATTCCATTGCATTGTCTCCTTTAGTGTCAGAGTTGCATTTCCTCGATGTACAGACACACAAGTTATCACTCAAAGACAAGTGTTCACACACTTCCGCTCCTACACTGTGAAATCTATATAGCCGGGTGCGTTCTGGCATAAGACCAAACCGGGGTTAGAAGGTTCCAAATTACAAAGTCTTTCAAGAATTTCTTTAGTTCATAATTTTGTCTGTTTATATAAAATTTTGCATCGGCCGCCAAGGAAGGAGGCTCGTTTGAAAATAGAGTGTATTGTGTCCAGTTACCGCTATAACAGAGGGCGAAAAGTTAACTATATAAAAATCTGGAAAAAAAAATTCAATTCAAACATTTTAAATCACTCAGAAGCACTTAAAGTAGATGTATACTATATAAATGATATTTTTTAGCATAAAAACATACGGAGGTTTGATTATTAATCCTATTAAATGAATAAAAGGTACGCATTGCTCAGTTTTCTTTATAAGGAATATAAAGGGAAGTAGTTCCTAGTTTTATTACTATTCCTTATTGGGGAAAAAAGATTCTTGAACCGGCGAGGGAAAAGAATAAAATGCTTTTTACAAAGGTATTTTTTCTTGTCGATATGTGACTTTGTAGAATCTAATAGCCTACACGATATTACGCAGGTGAGGGTATGTCTTTGATGGTAATGACAACATGCATATCACGGTCGAGAATCATGTGACACAACAATTACAGAAAAATTTCAATAGGTCTAGATCTAGTTTTGTTTTAAAATACCGACCGAACCGAAAATCATTTTAAGCAGAGAAGGTAGACAAAAGTTAAGATTTAGATTACATAGATCTAGTGTGGTAGATTCTATGAAAAAAAGTTTTGGTTGGTCGTTAATAACAATTTTATCAGCTAATTTATAAAGATCCTTCGTATTCAGCAAATCCCTGGTGTTTCCCGCATTCTATGCTTTATGTCTTTTTTTCAAATTGGTCATAATTATATTGACAGAATTACCAAATATTATCAAAAAATATTGTGTCAGTCGATTTCCTGTCGTGATTAGGCCTATACCAGCCTGTACGACTTGGTAAATAAGCCTACGTTGGATAAGTATCATAATTAATTAAGATGGTAGCCTACTCCAATGCCAGCTTGTCATTGAAATGTTTGCTCATTTTGAAACCCGTCACTGGTAAGGAGCTTGAACTCTCATAATGTTAGATAGGCTTCGAAATCTATAGTCGGTTAACCCTTTTCTCAAACAATTTTTAGTCCTGATGGTAGGCCTATGATAAATAAAACGCATACAAATACATTTTTGGAAAAGCAGAATAGGCCTACATTCTCTAGACTGCAATATTAAATGAAAATTAATAGATCTAAGTGTTTTATAGAAAATGTTTGGGAAGAGACGTAAAAACATGGTTTGTTAGTATGCTGGTAACCAGTATTGTGCTGGTCCCTCATTCATTTCAATATCCCAAGTACAATAAGATTACAAACCATCGCTTCGTTCGTTCGTTCGTTTATACAGGCATTTTCCATGCTTGCTTTCGGGACAACACTAGCTTTTAAAAAGGCCGTCTCACACAGAACACGGTTGGACACACGCTTCCAATACGGTGTAGGGGATACCGGGGTATCATGAACCATTTTTTGATTTTTAACCCCTTTGACGGGGTAGGTTGAACCAGTACGTGGGGTAAGTTGAACCAAACGGTATGTTTGCGATAATTATTCACACTAAAAAGAGAATTAAACACGAGATTTCATTCAAAATAATGAATAGGGGTGTTACCTGCAATAATATCAAGAAATTTCACACAAAGAATGAAAAAAATATTACAGTTTTCAAGATATATTGCTAAGGCATAAATAGATCAAGGATATTAAGTACATGTTTTCGGCACTTATTTTCATAGTGGTTCAACTTACCCCGGTACACACCATGATCATATATTTGTCATTTGTGAAAAAATCTAACGACGTCAATAACGGAGTGCAATATTTCATTCTGAGGATATTATATTTTTGTAAGATGTAAAAATACTGTTGAGATTTGCTGTGCATTGTAGTGCGAAGATGGAATGCATGAATTGTGAAAATCAATTTTAAGGTCAAAATTTCTTCTTTTTTTGGACATAAAATCCAGCTAATAAGACAAAATTTCTCGATATTTTCACCGATGAAAATCGGTCTAGTACGATAAAACACGACTTTTACTCGATTTACAGGACACAATAGGCCTACAGGGTGCCACCGACTTTTGTTTGAGTTAAGCACCAGCAGCACACATTCGTGTATGTTTTGATATAATTAATTGATTGGCTTCATGAATTGGCGAACAGTCACCTGAGAAGTCATAAAATGGCAGATGACGGAATAAGAGAATTAAAAATTCAAATAAGATTGCTTGACACCGAGCTTATTATGGCCAGAATGCGTGAGCGGAGACATGGACAAGCCAACAGAGGGAGAAGAAGGAGGAGGCAAGTTTGGACAAAAGTGTCATGTTTGGTCAATACTAGCAATTTTACCCGTCTCGAAATTTGACCTTTGACCTCGATGACCTTGACCCCTCGATGACCTTAACCTATCCGGGGCTGCCCTCCACCTAATCCCGTCCCGTAACCCGTAAGCAATCCCGTCCCGTAACCCGTAAAAACGATACCCGTAACCGTAAAAACATAAATTTGACCTCGATGACCTTGACCTTTCAAAAAATGAACCCCTCAAGCTAATACCCGGGGCCGCCCTCCACCTTCCCTCCAAGTTTGGTGAAGATCGGCCCAAGGACCTGGGAGGAGTAGGGGAACAAACGAACAAACAGACAAACGGACAAACGTATCAAATTATATGGTCTATATAATAATCTGAACATTACGTGAACTAAGAGAAGATCCCAAATGTTACAAGAACTTTCTCCGTATTGATGCTGACATGTTTCATGAGTTTGTGAGACGTGTCAGACCACAGATAACAAGGAAGACAATTAAATTATTCTGTACAAGGGCGGATCTAGAAATTTTTTCCAGGGGGGGGGTCCAGGCCCAAAATTTTTTCCAGGGGGGTCCAAGCCCAAATTATGGCTTAAAATGTAGTAAATAGGTAACGTTACACTAAATTTATATAGTCAAAATTCAATTTTCGGCCAATGCCAGGGGGGTCCGGACCCCTGCGACCCCCCTCTAGATCCGCCCATGCTGTATCTATTCTTTGCAAGAACATACGTGACGGTTAACTGGATAAAATCGTTCACCATTTGTGTGTATATAGTAAAGGGAAGTAATCTAAAATTTTGGGAAAAAATCGTGTTTTCACAAATCTTTTATATAAAGAAAGCATTTGGCCTGATAATCGTATATAATTCTCTAAAAAAACTCCATTTTTATTGGCTTGTTTGTTTAGATTTTTTAAAAAAAGGATTGAAATAAATCTACATGTATATAGACCTATCTTAAAAACGTATAGATAGTTATATAAAAGCACCGCAAGATTCTGGAATCAGCATTTGAAGAAAGCCCGAATGGTTCTGAAGGAAACGTCGAAGCTCCACAAGCCCAGCGTCTCTAGTTCGAACCCAGGGTCGGCCAGAATCCATACAGACGTTTACTAGCAAACGTCTTGTGTATCTATCATCCATATGATAGAGCAGCTGGAGGCTCGGCTTGGATATTGTGATAGTACTGGTGGAGAAATTACCAGGCCCCGGTTTTTCGAAAAAACCTTCTCATGCTCAATTTTGAGCACCGTGCTCAAATCGCACAAAGTCTACGTGAACTTCAATTTATTACCCCTCATCGTTGGAGAGTATTACTTTGAAGTTGAGCATGTTCTCATAAGTATATACTTCAGTTTTTTCGAGAAACCGGGAGCCGGAAACCAAGGTAAGGTGCTTAAGCCGTCGCGGTAGTATCATAAGTAGTTTAGTTTGAGGGGTTTTACGCTGTTTTCAACTGCAAGGGTCATATCACAGCGGCTGGAGCACCTAACCATGGATTCCTGTTGTTTCTCATACCAGTATACTACCACAATACCCGATTCATTTTGAATTGGCAGCTGAAATGTGAAGTCAGCTGCCAGTTGCCAGTTGCCAATTCACTATTTGTGCATTGTTGAATAGGCAACTGGATGTGAAGTTAGCTGCCAGTTCGAATTACACGATAAGGGACTGTTTTTCCGTTATTTTGAATTGGCAACTGTAAGTGTGAAGTTAGCTGCCAGTTGCCGGTTGCCTATTAAGGACTGCGATTTTTTTTTGAATTGGCAGCTGTAAATGTGAAGTAAGCTGCCAGTTCAAAGTGGACGATTCAGGACTGTTTATCCTTTATTTTGAATTGGCAGCTGTAAATGTGAAGTTAGCTGCCAGTTGCCAATTCACATTTTGTGCATTGTTGAATAGGCAACTGGATGTGAAGTTATTTGCCAGTTCGAATCATACGATTCATGACTATTTATCCCTTATTTTGAATTGGCAGCTGTAAGTGTGAAGTTAGATGCCAGTTGCCAGTTGCCAATTCACTATTTGTGCATTGTTGAATAGGCAACTGGATGTGAAGTTAGCTGCCAGTTGGAATTACACGATTCATGACTGTTTATCCTTTATTTTGAATTGGCAGCTGTAAGTGTGAAGTTAGCTGCCAGTTGCCAGTTGCCAATTCACTAGTTGTGCATTGTTGAATAGGCAACTGGATGTGAAGTTAGCTGCCAGTTCGAATTATACGATTCATGACTGTTTATCCTTTATTTTGAATTGGCAGTTGTAAGTGTGAAGTTAGCTGCCAGTTGCCAGTTGCCAATTCACTAGTTGTGCATTGTTGAATAGGCAACTGGATGTGAAGTTAGCTGCCAGTTCGAATTACACGATTCATGACTGTTTATCCATTATTTTGAATTGGCAGCTGTAAGTGTGAAGTTAGCTGCCAGTTGCCAGTTGCCAATTCACTATTTATGCATTGTTGAATAGGCAACTGGATGTGAAGTTAGCTGCCAGTTCGAATAACACGGTTCATGACTGTTTATCCTTTATTTTGAATTGGCAGCTGTAAGTGTGAAGTTAGCTGCCAGTTGCCAGTTGCCAATTCACTATTTGTGCATTGTTGAATAGGCAACTGGATGTGAAGTTATAGCTGTGAGTTCGAATTACACGATTCATGACTGTTTATCCTTTATTTTGAATTGGCAGCTGTAAGTGTGAAGTTAGCTGCCAGTTGCCAGTTGCCAATTCACTATTTGTGCATTGTTGAATAGGCAACTGGATGTGAAGTTATAGCTGCCAGTTCGAATTACACGATTCATGACTGCTTATCCTTTATTTTGAATTGGCAGCTGTAAGTGTGAAGTTAGCTGCCAGTTGCCAGTTGCCAATTCACTATTTGTGCATTGTTGAATATGCAACTGGATGTGAAGTTAGCTGCCAGTTAGGATAACACGATTCATGACTGTTTATCCATTATTTTGAATTGGCAGCTGTAAGTGTGAAGTTAGCTGCCAGTTGCCAGTTGCCAATTCACTATTTATGCATTGTTGAATAGGCAACTGGATGTGAAGTTAGCTGCCAGTTCGAATAACACGGTTCATGACTGTTTATCCTTTATTTTGAATTGGCAGCTGTAAGTGTGAAGTTAGCTGCCAGTTGCCAGTTGCCAATTCACTATTTGTGCATTGTTGAATAGGCAACTGGATGTGAAGTTATAGCTGCCAGTTCGAATTACACGATTCATGGCTGTTTATCCTTTATTTTGAATTGGCAGCTGTAAGTGTGAAGTTAGCTGCCAGTTGCCAGTTGCCAATTCACTATTTGTGCATTGTTGAATAGGCAACTGGATGTGAAGTTAGCTGCCAGTTCGAATTGTACGATTCATGACTGTTTATCCTTTATTTTGAATTGGCAGCTGTAAGTGTGAAGTTAGCTGCCAGTTGCCAGTTGCCAATTCACTATTTGTGCATTGTTGAATAGGCAACTGGATGTGAAGTTATAGCTGCCAGTTCGAATAACACGATTCATGACTGTTTATCCTTTATTTTGAATTGGCAGCTATAAGTGTGAAGTTAGCTGCCAGTTGCCAGTTGCCAATTCACTATTTGTGCATTGTTGAATAGGCAACTGGATGTGAAGTTATAGCTGCCAGTTCGAATTACACGATTCATGACTGTTTATCGTTTATTTTGAATTGGCAGCTGTAAGTGTGAAGTTAGCTGCCAGTTGCCAGTTGCCAATTCACTATTTGTGCATTGTTGAATAGGCAACTGGATGTGAAGTTAGTTGCCAGTTCGAATTACACGATTCATGACTGTTTATCCTTTATTTTGAATTGGCAGCTGTAAGTGTGAAGTTAGCTGCCAGTTGCCAGTTGCCAATTCACTATTTGTGCATTGTTGAATAGGCAACTGGATGTGAAGTTATAGCTGCGAGTTCGAATTACACGATTCATGACTGTTTATCCTTTAATTTGAATTGGCAGCTGTAAGTGTGAAGTTAGCTGCCAGTTGCCAGTTGCCAATTCACTATTTGTGCATTGTTGAATAAGCAACTGGATGTGAAGTTAGCTGCCAGTTCGAATTACACGATTCATGACTGTTTATCCTTTATTTTGAATTGGCAGCTGTAAGTGTGAAGTTAGCTGCCAGTTGCCAGTTGCCAATTCACTATTTGTGCATTGTTGAATAGGCAACTGGATGTGAAGTTATAGCTGCGAGTTCGAATTACACGATTCATGACTGTTTATCCTTTATTTTGAATTGGCAGCTGTAAGTGTGAAGTTAGCTGCCAGTTGCCAGTTGCCAATTCACTATTTGTGCATTGTTGAATAGGCAACTGGATGTGAAGTTAGCTGCCAGTTCGAATAACACGATTCATGACTGTTTATCCATTATTTTGAATTGGCAGCTGTAAGTGTGAAGTTAGCTGCCAGTTGCCAGTTGCCAATTTACTATTTGTGCATTGTTGAATAGGCAACTGTATGTGAAGTTATAGCTGCCAGTTCGAATTACACGATTCATGACTGTTTATCCTTTATTTTGAATTGGCAGCTGTAAGTGTGAAGTTAGCTGCCAGTTGCCAGTTGCCAATTCACTATTTGTGCATTGTTGAATAGGCAACTGGATGTGAAGTTAGCTGCCAGTTCGAATTGTACGATTCATGACTGTTTATCCTTTATTTTGAATTGGCAGCTGTAAGTGTGAAGTTAGCTGCCAGTTGCCAGTTGCCAATTCACTATTTGTGCATTGTTGAATAGGCAACTGGATGTGAAGTTAGCTGCCAGTTCGAATTGTACGATTCATGACTGTTTATCCTTTATTTTGAATTGGCAGCTGTAAGTGTGAAGTTAGCTGCCAGTTGCCAGTTGCCAATTCACTATTTGTGCATCGTTGAATAGGCAACTGGATGTGAAGTTATAGCTGCCAGTTCGAATTACACGATTCATGACTGTTTATCCTTTATTTTGAATTGGCAGCTGTAAGTGTGAAGTTAGCTGCCAGTTGCCTGTTGCCAATTCACTATTTGTGCATAGTTGAATAGGCAACTGGATGTGAAGTTAGCTGCCAGTTCGAATTACACGATTCATGACTGTTTATCCTTTATTTTGAATTGGCAGCTGTAAGTGTGAAGTTAGCTGCCAGTTACCAGTTGCCAATTCACTATTTGTGCATTGTTGAATAGGCAACTGGATGTGAAAGTAGCTGCCAGTTCGAATAACACGATTAATGACTGTTTATTCTTTATTTTGAATTGGCAGCTGTAAGTGTGAAGTTAGCTGCCAGTTGCCAGTTGCCAATTCACTATTTGTGCATTGTTGAATAGGCAACTGGATGCGAAGTTAGCTGCCAGTTCGAATTACACGGTTCATGACTGTTTATCCTTTATTTTGAATTGGCAGCTGTAAGTGTGAAGTTAGCTGCCAGTTGCCAGTTGCCAATTCACTATGTGTGCATTGTTGAATAGGCAACTGGATGTGAAGTTATAGCTGCCAGTTCGAATTACACGATTCATGACTGTTTATCCTTTATTTTGAATTGGCAGCTGTGAGTGTGAAGTTAGCTGCCAGTTGCCAATTCACTATTTGTGCATTGTTGAATAGGCAACTGGATGTGAAGTTAGCTGCCAGTTCGAATTACACGATTCATGACTGTTTATCCTTTATTTTGAATTGGCAGCTGTAAGTGTGAAGTTAGCTGCCAGTTGCCAGTTGCCAATTCACTATTTGTGCATTGTTGAATAGGCAACTGGATGTGAAGTTATAGCTGCCAGTTCGAATTACACGATTCATGACTGTTTATCCTTTATTTTGAATTGGCAGCTGTAAGTGTGAAGTTAGCTGCCAGTTGCCAGTTGCCAATTCACTATTTGTGCATTGTTGAATAGGCAACTGGATGTGAAGTTATAGCTGTGAGTTCGAATTACACGATTCATGACTGTTTATCCTTTATTTTGAATTGGCAGCTGTAAGTGTGAAGTTAGCTGCCAGTTGCCAGTTGCCAATTCACTATTTGTGCATTGTTGAATAGGCAACTGGATGTGAAGTTAGCTGCCAGTTCGAATAACACGATTCATGACTGTTTATCCATTATTTTGAATTGGCAGCTGTAAGTGTGAAGTTAGCTGTCAGGTGCCAGTTGCCATTTCACTATTTATGCATTGTCGAATAGGCAACTGGATGTGAAGTTAGCTGCCAGTTCGAATAACACGGTTCATGACTGTTTATCCTTTATTTTGAATTGGCAGCTGTAAGTGTGAAGTTAGCTGCCAGTTGCCAGTTGCCAATTCACTATTTGTGCATTGTTGAATAGGCAACTGGATGTGAAGTTATAGCTGCCAGTTCGAATTACACGATTCATGACTGTTTATCCTTTATTTTGAATTGGCATCTGTAAGTGTGAAGTTAGCTGCCAGTTGCCAGTTGCCAATTCACTATTTGTGCATTGTTGAATAGGCAACTGGATGTGAAGTTATAGCTGCCAGTTCGAATAACACGATTCATGACTGTTTATCCTTTATTTTGAATTGGCAGCTATAAGTGTGAAGTTAGCTGCCAGTTGCCAGTTGCCAATTCACTATTTGTGCATTGTTGAATAGGCAACTGGATGTGAAGTTATAGCTGCCAGTTCGAATTACACGATTCATGACTGTTTATCCTTTATTTTGAATTGGCAGCTGTAAGTGTGAAGTTAGCTGCCAGTTGCCAGTTGCCAATTCACTATTTGTGCATTGTTGAATAGGCAACTGGATGTGAAGTTAGCTGCCAGTTCGAATTACACGATTCATGACTGTTTATCCTTTATTTTGAATTGGCAGCTGTAAGTGTGAAGTTAGCTGCCAGTTGCCAGTTGCCAATTCACTATTTGTGCATTGTTGAATAGGCAACTGGATGTGAAGTTATAGCTGCGAGTTCGAATTACACGATTCATGACTGTTTATCCTTTATTTTGAATTGGCAGCTGTAAGTGTGAAGTTAGCTGCCAGTTGCCAGTTGCCAATTCACTATTTGTGCATTGTTGAATAGGCAACTGGATGTGAAGTTATAGCTGCCAGTTCGAATAACACGATTCATGACTGTTTATCCATTATTTTGAATTGGCAGCTGTAAGTGTGAAGTTAGCTGCCAGTTGCCAGTTGCCAATTCACTATTTATGCATTGTTGAATAGGCAACTGGATGTGAAGTTAGCTGCCAGTTCGCATAACACGGTTCATGACTGTTTATCCTTTATTTTGAATTGGCAGCTGTAAGTGTGAAGTTAGCTGCCAGTTGCCAGTTGCCAATTCACTAGTTGTGCATTGTTGAATAGGCAACTGGATGTGAAGTTAGCTGCCAGTTGGAATTACACGATTCATGACTGTTATCCTTTATTTTGAATTGGCAGTTGTCAGTGTGAAGTTAGCTGCCAGTTGCCAGTTGCCAATTCACTATTTGTGCATTGTTGAATAGGCAACTGGATGTGAAGTTAGCTGCCAGTTCAAATTACACGATTCATGACTGTTTATCTTTTATTTTGAATTGGCAGCTGTAAGTGTGAAGTTAGCTGCCAGTTGCCGGTTGTCTTTACCGGACTCCGATCTATTTTTTAATTGGCAGCTGTAAGTGTGAAGTTAGTTGCCAGTTGCCGGTTGCCTATTCGGGGCTTCGATTCATTTTGAATTGGCATCTGTAAGTGTGAAATCAGCTGCCAGTTGCCAATTCGATAATTTGATTCATTTTGAATTGGCAGCTGTATGTGTGAACTTAGCTGCCAGTTGCCGGTTGCCTATTCGGGACTCCGATTTATTTTGAATTGGCAGCTGCATGTGTGAAGTTAGCTGCCAGTTGCCGGTTGCCTATTCAGGACTCCGATTTATTTTGAATTGGCAGCTGCATGTGTGAAGTTAGATGCCAGTTGCCGGTTGCCTATTCGGGGCTTCGATTCATTTTGAATTGGCATCTGTAAGTGTGAAGTCAGCTGCCAGTTGCCGGTTGCCTATTCGGGCGCATTTTGAATTGGCAGCTGCATGTGTGAAGTTAGCTGCCAGTTGCCAGTTACCAATTCACATTTTGTTCATTTTTGAATCGGCAACTGGATGTGAAGTTAGCTGCCAGTTGCCAGTTGCCCATTGAATTGGCAACTGGCAACTGGCAACTGGCAGCTAACTTCACACACATGGTAGAAATTATATAGGATTGTCAGCATTTTCTCATTTACAATTAGTGCAATAGGGTGCAAATATTCTATTTTTGTGCAAAAATTTCACTTTAGAATAGACCAGTCTTAAAGCGACATCCATGACAACAGAAATTAATATCTCTCGTCAATTTCCATTACCACAGATGACACCAGAAATTGACAAGGGTATACCATCATGAATTTCAATCACAACAATTCACGCCTGAAGTTGCTCGAATTGTTTGGTATCTAATGATGGATGGAATACCTTAATTCGGTTAGAAAGTATTAATGGGAAAGGAGAAAATGCTGGTCATCAGCATTTTATATTGTCTCGATTTTTTTTCAAAGCTTTTTCCTCACTGAGTTTCTTCAAATTTGGGTTTTCTTTGGTAAAGGTTGAAGACAATAAATGTTGTTTTCTCTTTATTTTCAGGGAATTATAGCTCTGATACTGTGTGAGGGTAAAAAAGATGGTGGATTTATTCCAATTAATAAAAACTTATGGTAGGTACAGATTCTTTAACCCTTTCCCAAACAAGACCTGGTTTTGACGCCCCTAAGAAAATAGGCTTGTGAAAACATTGAGATAAAAGAAGAAACTGCTGATAACCAGCAGTTTCTCCTTTTGTCTCAATATTTTCTGTGCTATAATAAAGACATTTTCCATCTTTAACAGCATCCTTTTTGTGTTTTCATCAGCTTTCAAATTGGACCACCATAAATTTTGATGCTTAGGAAAGGGTCAACCCATTGCCATGCAACAAGATTTTAGACTGGTCAAAATTCAAATGTCCATGATGTTTTTTGTAGCCATTATCTAGTAGGGACTCAAAAAGAGTCATTGTTTGGGAATGGGTCAAAAGATGTTGCAGAAGACTTTTATATTTTTTATCTTTGGGTACAAAGATAGCAGTAAATAAAGCAGTTGTTTGTCACAATCATCATGATGTTCAGATTATCCTTTGATGAGGATGTGGCATGGTACACAACTTCTTTCTTTTCAAGATTCATTTTTTGTTGTTTGTACGATATTTTAGATAGAAACTATATAAGTTTTTAGCGAGCCGGGACTTTATGTCCTGGGAGCTAATGTCACAGCCCTAACCTGGTTTATATCTCAGGCACTATTTGAGATACAGCCTTTATACTTCACACATGGATACCTCCTGCCAAGACCTTTCATTTGGGACATTGACCTTTGACCTAGTGACCTTGACCTTGGAGTTTGATCTACTTTTAAAAAAACTTTAACCTGACCTATATCTCATGCACTATTACAGATAGAGCTTTGATATTTCACATATGGATAACTCATGTCATGACCTTGACCTTGAGACCATGACCTTTGACCTAATGACCTTAAATTGGAGTTTGACCTACTTTAAAAAAAACTTTAACCTGGCCTATATCTCATGCACTATTACAGATAGAGCCTTGATATTTCAAATATGGATACCTCATGTCATGACCTTGACCTTGAGACCATGACCTTTGACTTAGTGATCTTGACCTTTGACCTTGGACTCCCTTTTTTGCTACAAGCTCTCGTATAGACGAGCTATATTGTCCGCGGACAACTCTTGTTATGAACATCTTCAGCAGCCTCTATATTGGCATGTTCGAAATTTTTGCTGTATGGGAAAAACTTAAGTTAATTTACATTTCAAGTAATTGTTAATTGTTATATTTATCTTCTCTCACATTTTTCCTTTTCACACAATGAAATAAACACATTTTCTATTTACATTTCAGGTCGCTGTCATTTGTGATATGTTTGTCATCATTTGCATTTTTCCTGTTTACATTTTGTTATTTAACCATAGACGTCTTTAAAAAATGGACAGGTGCTCCATTCTACTATCCTGGTAAGTTCTAATCTATTTCTGGTTAGTTCTAGTCTATATTTCAGAGCTATATCTAAATGACAAAGGCATTCAAAATTGGTGATTCAGATTATTCTTTGTATGCAGACATGACATCTTTTTACTGAGCCAGGACTTTATGTCTGGGGAGCTAATGTCACAGCCCTAGTGTCGGCGTCAGCGTCCTGCCCCGTCTTCTTTTGAAAAACTTTAACCTGGTCTATATCTCAGGCACTATTAGAGATACAGCCTTGATATTTTACACATAAATACATCTCGACAAGACCTTTAATTTGGGACCATGACCTTTGACTTACTGACCTTGACCTTGGAGTTTGACCTACTTTTTAAAAACTTTAATTTGGCCTATATCTATTACAGATAGAGCCTTGATAGATCTATTTCACACATGGATACCTCCTGCCAAGGCCTTTCATTTGTGACCATGACCCTTGACCTTGTGACCTTGACCTTGGAGTTTGACCTACTTTTATTAAATTAGCTGTTTTTGTGACAAGCTCCTGTATAGGGGAGCTACGTTGTCCGCGGACAACTCTTGTTTGGAGCATTTTGATACAATCTATTTTTAATGAGCATCTACAAGATTTTGGTTTAATTACTTCGACAAGAATAAATGTATTTGTAATTTCACCTTTCCCCTCATTTATATTTACCAGGAATGAATTCCATCTTCTTTTATGTGTGCCATTTGGTGTTCCTGCCATATTTCCCTGTTAGTTTTTATGTCGACATGACATCACATTGGGAACGTCTTGCCATGAACCTGTGGGGTCCTATATTTTGGTGCCTGGTTACATATAAAATGCATCTTGATAAAACTTACATCACCATATGAGGGGGATGTTGTTTGAGGTAGAGATTTGATATCACCCTGCATAGCAATTACAATGTAAATATATTATTCCATTCCATGCACCCAAAAACACTTTTCTGCTCGTAAACTATTTTCAAATTGCACATATTCAGACTGATCTAGATTTTAAAATGTTATTGTAAGGAAAGCCTTTGGTTTGAGGTATTGTTTAATAGCCTATTACCAGATCAAAAAAAAAGATATAATGTACAGATATTCTACCTTAATTGAAAATATGTTGATTAAAATCAAATTGAATTACATACATAGTTCTGGCTATAGTTAGTTCAGTAATAAAACTTTTAATCACTTTTGTAAATGTCATAAAGTTCTAAAGCTGCAGTTACAACACATTCAAATGTAACTAACAATAAGATATTGTCGCTTTTCTACGAAAATCTTGTATCTGCAGATGCGTGGTTTTGGCAGAAAAGCAGCGATATATGCAGCAGATTCCGGGCTACACTCGAATCAATGCACTAGCAATCAATTTCCTCAATTTGGACTCCAATGGAGACTCAAAGCACAAACCACTTTATAATCTAATATTGATTCACAAAGGCAGCTTATCCTTTTTATCCCAAGACCAAAAACAGAACCATATATCAATGTAATTTTCTTTGTATTAACCCTTTCCGAAAAGACAAAATTTTACGGTGATCCACTCCAAAAACTGCCACAAATGACAAAATGGGTGTAAGTAAAGATAGGATTTGTGTAAAATATGGCAAAGGAAATGTCGAGACAAAAGGAGAAACTGCTGGTTATCAGCAGTTTCTTCTTTTGTTTCAATGTTTTCCTAAGCATTTTCTACTAGGGACGTCAAAACAAGGTTTTGTTTGGGAAAGGGTTAATATTGATTCACCTAGGCAGCTTATCCTTTTTATCCCAAGACCATTAACAGAACCATGTATCAATGTAGTTTTCTTTGTATTAAATACAATATATGAGCACACTGAAACTTTAGACCATTCCAATTTCAAAACTGCAGCAGACGACAAAATTGATGTTGATGCAGAAAAAATTGTGTACGTAAGGAACCAGAAAATGTTAAGAAAAAAGTACTTTCAGCATTTTCTTCTTTTGTCTCAATGTTTTTCCAATCTTTCTCTTATAAACATGTCAACACCATGTCTTGTGAAAGATATATTGTCTGGTTAACCCTTTCCCAAACGGCAAAATTTTAGGATGATCCACTTCAAAAACTGCCACAAATGACAAAATGGATATTATTAAAGATGGGATTTGTGTAAAATATGGTACAGAAAATATTGAGACAAAAGGAGAAACTGCTGGTTATCAGCAGTTTCTTCTTTTGTTTCAATGTTTTCCCAAGCCTGTTTTATTAGGGACGTCAAAACCAGGTCTTGTTTGGGAAAGGGTTAAGTAACAATCTCCGGTAGTTGCAGCACTTTGACTTTGAAACAATTGCCATCGCTATGCTTATCCCAGAATATTTTGCCATATTACAATACAGTTAAGGCGCGTTCCCATTGCCGACCAAATCAACTCGATCAAGCTCGATCAAGCTCGATCAAGCGATCGAGTACTGGTCGAGCTTGGTCGGCAAGAGTGATCGGGAGGATCGAGCGTGGTCGGCAAAAATGATCGGGAATTAATTGACAATAAATAAAGAAGAAGTCGTGTAAATATATTTGATCGAGTTTGGTCGGGGAATTTAGGCGGTCGAGTTGATCGAGTTGATTTGGTCGGCAGTGGGAACGCGGCTTTAGCAAACAGTATCATTCTGCTTTGCAATGCCAAAATAGGTGTGACATTTGAAAGAAATACCAGGAATCTTAGTATTCTATATTAGTATTAGATCTATTATTTCATTGCAAATTTTAGAAAGAATTTTTACGCAACTTTGTAGGAGTTAACCCATTACATAAAAAGGTGACTGTTTGGAAAGTCAATAAAACCAAATTTCATGAAACAGAACAGACTTGGCAGGCGTCAAAAATATGTCGCATTGGAAAATAAAAACAGATTGTTAAATATGAAAAACATTTTAGATCCAGAAAAATACATATGAGCATATGTTAAAGTTAAAAGTTTTGATCCAATTCAGTCAGCTCAGACTGTCTTGGATGGATACCTTTCACTCTTCCCAGAAGGTCCCTTTTAGGTTAATGGGTAACTTTTCAAAAGAATCACACTATATATACATCATGATACTGAATATAAATAATGACTTTCTTCTCTTTGTAGGTATGAATGCCATAGTATTATACATGGGACATGAAATGATCAACCAACCGTTTAACCCTCTCCCAAATAATATGGCTTTTGACGTCCTTAATTAAGAATATCTGGGGCAAAAGAAGAAAATGCTGGTAACCAGCATTTTCTCCTTTTTCCTCAATATTTTCTGTGGTATATTGTACATAAATAATTTCTTTATCACTTTCCATTTTGTCGTAAGCTTCAGCTTTCGAATTTTAGTAGTTTGTCTGTGTTATTGCAAAAGCTTGTAAGTACAGCTTGATCAAAGCTGTAGTTACGTGGTTTTGCAAAAACACCGAAAAGTTACTCTTTATCATTTTGGGCAAGGATTAACTCTTTCCCAAACAAGACCTGGTTTTGACGTCCCTATTAGAGATGACTTGGAAATTATTGAGACAAAAGAAGAAAATGCTGATAATCAGCATTTTCTCATACAGTTTGTCCTCTGCAGCAGCTTTTGAACTGGAACACCTTAACCTTTTGCTGTTTCGGAAAGGGTTAAAAAAGATATCTTTCACTTTGCAGGTATGAACGCGATAGTATTATACATGGGGCATGAAATGATCAACCAACCGTTCAAACGTTTCTGGGGAATTTCACCGAACTCTCACGCAGCTTATCTGGGCATCAATATTTGGGACACTACAGTATGGGTTCTGCTCGCGTATTTCCTGCACAGACATAATATTTTTATTTCAGTTTGATCATGTACAAATTGGATGTAAAAAGTGTTGATTTGTTGGTAGCTAAAATAATCCAGTAATTCTGGCACATAGTGTATTACATTAGGGACGCTACAGTTTGGGTTCTAGCCTACTTCACTGACATAAAATATTTTCATCCGAGTTTTAACCCATTATCACATACATTGACGACTATCAAGAAAAATGTTGAAGAAAACATTGTGGGAAATGAAGAAATTGCTTGTGACAAGCAATTTCTTCATTTCCCAAAATGATTTCTACACAGAAAGACAGAAAATATTTAATTACATTCACTTGAAATTGCTGTCTGGAGCATCTTTGAATTTCAAGAATTCTTAAATTCTGCCACCTGGTAATGGGTAAAAAGAGCCAAGCAATCAGCTTCAACATTAGAGTCTACTACATCACGACTTTTATGCCCCCATATCGAGAGATCGGGGGCAAATTGTTTTACTGGTGTACGTCTGTCTGTCCCAAAACTTGACATTTGCCTTTTCTCCAAAAGTATTTGACATACAAAGCTCAAATTTGATATGCAACTTCCTTTTAATGATACCTATCTGTTCCATGCAATTTGACCTTCCTCAAGGTCATCATTTAACCCTTATCAACCCTTTACTCTACGAAAACTTAAAATAATACAAAAATGGCCATTTCGGGGGCATTTGTGTTTCACAAACATATCTTTGCCTTGTTTATCATAGCCTTTTAATTTCATCTTGAAAGTGTTAGATGTTGGTTAAAGAGTTGACTGAATCTTTGAGTCCCATCTAACTGACATAATTATGGCATATCTATGCATCAACATTTGGGACACTACAGTGTGGGTTCTGCTTGCCTATTTCATGCACAGACATGATATTTTCTTCTCAGTAGGATATTGTTTAAAGTGGATGTAAAAAGTGTGGATTGTTGGTACATGTAAAATAGTCTAGAGCTGAGCAGTTGTGGCTCATTGTGTATCAAAGCTTCAACATTAACCCAATAACCCATTCCCACATAAGGACGCCTTTTGACACCAAACAAGTTAAAGGATTTTGAAAATAGTGTGGAAAATGATGAAATTGCTGATGACAAGCAAATTTTCTATTTCTCATAATATTTTCTACTGGGAAATACAAATTTGTTTTATTGAAATAGTTAAAGACGCTACAGTATGGGCTCTACTTCAAAGCCATAATAATTTCATCCAAGTTTTAATCTGATCTTGAAAGTGTTAATTGCGGGTACATGTAAAAGAATATCAGCAATTCTGCGAAATTTGCTTATGAGAAAGGGGAAAATGATGTGTGTTAGCATTTTCTTAATTTCCATTTAATGTCTTTCAAGATATTTTTCCCATGGACGTCAATACCAGGTAACGTTTTGGAATGGGTTTAACTTCTTTCACACGTTTGTACATTTTTATTTGTATTGCCATTGGCTTAACCCTTTCACAAATGGCAAAAACTTGGAATATTGCTGCAAACGACAAAATAATTGTTGTTAAGAACTAATATTGCATAGAAAAAAGAAGACAAAAGGAATACGATCATGCTGGTTGTTTACAAGCATTTTTTCTTCTGTCTCACCGTCTTCCCAAGCTTATCCTTTTCGGGACATTTTTGGGAAGGGGTTAAAGACGATGACTTCATTAAGGGCTTATCGTCGCTTTTCAATGAAAATCTCGTATCTGCAGCTTGTTTAAAGCAGCATTTACGAGGTTTTCGTTGAAAAGCAGCGATAATTTACACTCATCAATCAAAGTAGGGTTTTATAGTCAATATTGCTTTTACATATTGCACAAATATAGTATTATTTGAATAAATTTTAAAATATGCAGTAGTTCTTAGCTTCACCCCAAAATATAAAATTCATATACAGTCGACACTCGTTATGTCGACATCGGATAAGTCGAATTTTCGCTTAAGTCGAAGTTCAAATCTGATCCCGTCCTTATCAATGGACATATTTTTTTTCAAACAAAACAGTTTCGAACTGAATATAGCTAGATCTATTGAAATGTAGTAGGAAAAGGATAGAAATTGCTCGAAACGAGCAATAACTTTCCTTTTCCTTCTATATTTCAATAATAATCGTACTTGATTAGTTTCAAAAACGGTCAAATATCAACTTTATCGAAGCCGAACAAAATCGGATTAGTCGAACTCTGGGTATGTCGAGGTATTTTAACGGCCCCTCCGATTTCGACACAGCGAGTGTCGACTGTATACTGAAAGGCAAAAGTAACTTTACCCCTGACTTTCATTTGATTTTTCAAACCCTAACCACAGTTTGTGAAATTACTTGTGTTATACATATACATATGCCATTTTGCAAGAACAATGTGGGATAGAAGAGAATGTTCATCCTTTCTCGACGCTGGTGTTACCACGGTATTAATAAAGGGGTCAAATTGAAAAATCCAGGTAAAGTTTTATTACACCTTTTAGAATAAATAGGATCGCATTTTATGCTAAATTTGATCTAATGTCAGTATTTTTGTCACCATGTGTATGATTGACTGCAAAAAAGTACTCGTGTAGGATAAGGTCAGCCGTCGAAGTAAACGATTGATTTGCGGGTGCAGTTCATTAGTATAGAAACATAAAATTTCATCCTGGCTATCTCATGCTGAGTTTCCTGTTTTTGTCGGCGTCGGATTGCTTACCTTTTCCTAGTAACTGGAATACAACTCTGGCCTTTTGTGTGGCGACCAACAACAAAGATCAAACATGCAAAACATAATGTCCCTATTTACAACACCATTGTGTGGGTTGGGTATTTTTGGTAATTTTAACGATATGCACGTGTAGATTGCTGTAACGTCGATGAAACGGATGTGTTCATTTAGAATATCAAAAAATAACAGTGAAAACATATGGTCGTGAAAATATAAATATGCTTTGAAATTAAGAAAATATAATTATTGTAAAACTGTGAAGTTACTTTTGCTCTTTAGTATATAATCTTTCAAATGAAATGGTTTTGCAAATCAATGACCTTTTGAATGAAATGAACGGTTTCTGCAAACAAGGGCTTTTGGAAACAAAAGAAATCATTAATGTACAAACGAAAGGATAATGCTCAATCATCGGCAAGTCTCCCCTTTCAAATCTTTTCTTTATGGCAAATATTCAGAATGATCAAATTTAGAAACTGCAACAGACGACAGAATGTGTGTTATAAGGTAACAAAGAAGATATATAGATGTGCGTAATTATACTGGTGACTAGCAAGGAATATCAGAGACACACAAGGTTAGGTACATCAACCCAATTTAGAAAGCACATATTTGTAGAAAAAACATCTGCATTCTATCACATCGATCACACTAACATCAAATGTGGCAAAAGAAAGAGAGCGGGTGCATCAGAATACATGTATAGGGTCATCGTGGGATTTGAAGTCAGCATGGACCTACATATGCTTTTACCCTGATGCAACCTTGAAAATAGACCAATTGAGAAATTAGGCAAAGGTCAATGCAATGGTGTACCGTTGTGTCAAAAGCATTTTAATTGCTCTTTCCTCAAATGTATAACTTGTATGAATACTTTTGTCAAAAATTTATCCAAACCGACCAGAAAACGATCTGATTTTTTTGTCGTTTCTTAGCTCGACTTTTCGAAGAAAATGAGAGCTTATACTGTCACCCGGGCGTCGACGTTGGTGTTGGCATCGGCGTTGCAACAAAAGTTTAAGTTTTTTCAAACATCAATGACTTCCATATCATCAAAGGGATTCAACCCAAACTTGGAATACTTATTCGCCATCACACCCTCTACCTTACTACCAGGTAGAATTTTCTTTTTTTCGGCCTGGAAAAAGTTTAGGGAGCTCCTTCCAATACTAACAAGCAGGAACCTCCCTATCAGAACCAGAGGAAGACTGTATTCCAGCTATGTGCGTCCTGTTATGCTATACGGGTCAGAGACATGGGCAATGACTGCTGGTATGCAGAAGAAGCTGATCCGAAATGAGAAAGCGATGATCAGGTGGATATGCGGCATAAAGCCTGATGTCAGCGAGACCCTCGATAGCCTGAGCTCCAAACTGGGTATTAAGGACCTATCCCAAATCCTACGGGCCAACAGATTGAGATGGTTTGGCCACGTAGAACGTAACGAAGGCTGTTTGTCCAGAGTGCGAGCCATAAATGCACAGGAAAATAGATCCCGAGGGAGACCCAAGCTGACATGGGATGAAGTTGTACGCAGAGACCGTGAGATCGTTGGACTAACAAACACCAACCCAAATGATCGCCAGACGTGGAGAGGTAGACTCCGATCTAGACTGGGCAGCCAGGCCCCACCCTCGACTGAGGAATAATCGTAGGCCTGGATAATCAAAACCGGATGATGATGATGATGATGATGATGATGAGATGAAAATTGCTTTCTTTGCAGACGTACAATGGTTTAGAAAGTGTTAAAATTACGTTACACTGCATAATTTATGCAAATATCAGTTATTGAAAACAATGTGAACATTTTATTACCAAACAGGTTGTTACAAAACGGATTAGGCGTTCTTACCCGTTTGGTAATAAACACTCACTTTGTAATACATTATTTCAAACTGCGTTATATCATTTTTCTACATTTGTTAATTTCATATCAAAACTAAAATTATTTCAATTTAATGTTTGTACAGCTGCTCTGAGAATGATTAAAATAGCTAACATTGAGTATTGTATGCAAATAGAAGTTATCGGTAAAATATATAATTTTATTACAAAACGGGTTATTACAAAACGGGTTAGACATTGTAACCCGTTTTGTAATAATCCCCCACTTTGTAATACATTATCACAAACTGCGTTATATCATTTTTTCTACATTTGATAATTTCATTGCAAAACGAAAATTATTTCAATTAAAAGTTCGCACAGCTGTCCTGAGAATGATTAAAATTGCTAACATTGAGTATTGAATGCAAATAGTAGTTATAGGGAAAATATATAATTTTATTACAAAACGGGTTATTACAAAACGGGTTAGACATTGTAACCCGTTTTGTAATAATCCCCCACTTTGTTATATCTATTACAAAACGGGTGATTATTACAAAACGGGTTGTAACAGATGTCTAGGGCATGAAAAAATAGGTCATGCCAGGTCAAATTTTAGATCAAACATAGTGAAATCCGTATTTTTACTCGGTCGAAACTTTGTCAAAATTGTTCTGAATGTTTGTCATGATGATATCTAGGTAATGTCAATATGAGGGTCATGCAAGGTCATTAGCTAGGTCACAAGGTCAAATCTTATAAAATCCTTCCTTTTGCTCTGGAATTGCCACTTTTTGTCCAAACTTTGTCAAATTATCCTAAATGTTTTTCTTGATGATTGCTGATTCATGATCAAAAGTGCGTCAAGCCAGGAAAAAAACTAGGTCACTAGGCCAAATATTTTAAAATCCTTCCTGTTGCTCTCGGTATGCCCACTTTGGCCTAAACTTTGTCAAAACTGTCCTGAATGTTGATCATTATGATATCTAGGTCATGTCAATAAGTTGGTCATGCCAGGTCATTTATTAGGTCATGAGGTCAAATCTTATAAAAACCCTTCCTTTGGCTCTGGAAGTGACCCAAACTGTGTCAAAACTGTCCTTAATACTTAGCCTAACTTGATATCTATGTTATGTACAATTTTTTTTGCGAAGTCTAAAACTAGGCCACTGGGTAATATTTTGTTTTTGCTCTAAGAACCGAAATATGTACTAAGTCATTGTTAAAATTCTTCAGTATGTTTATCTTGACAATATCTGGGTCATGTAAGAATTGGGTCATGTGAGGTCAAAAACTAGGTCACTATGTCAACTATTGTTTTTGCTCTAAGAACCACAATGGTATTTCAATGATTTTGAAAATTATTCAGTTTGTTCATCTTGATGATATCTAGGTTATGTAAAAGTTTGTCATGGACTTGAATAAAATTCAAGTGACCATGAGTGTTGACCTAGTGACCTTGACCTTGGGGTTTGACGTACTTTTAAGCACCTTAACATGGCCTATACTTTACTTCTATTGGCGATAGAGCTTCGATATTTCACACATAGATACTTCTTACGAAAACCTTTCATTTTGGACAAGGACCTTTGTCCTAGTGACCCAAGAATTTGACCTACTTCTCAAAAGTTTTAACCTGGCCTATATCTTACACACTTTTACAGATATAGCTTTTATATTTCATACATGGATACCTCATGCCATGACCTTAACGTTAAGACCATGAACTCTGACCTAGTAACCTGTACCGTTGACTTTGGACTTTTGGTTTTGCGACAAGCTCTCGAATAGAGGAACTACGTTTTCTTGCTTAAATTGTTCCCTATAAGATCCATGATAGTCTGAAATACCTTGTACATGGTTACATTTGTATCTTTTCGAGGTCTTGGCTAATTATACCCCCGCAAACGAAGTTTGGAGGGGGTATACTGGAATCAGCCTGTCGGTCCAGTGGTTGGTTGGTTGGTTTGTTGGTTGGTTTGTTTGTTGGTCTGTCTCCAAAACTTTGTCCGGACAACTCCTCCTACTCTTGTGGATTGATTTAGTTCATACCTGGCACAATTGTTCATTTTGACCTGTAGATGTGTAAGACGCAAATTTCACGGAAATCGGACCGATACTTTTTGAGTTATGGCCCCTGATTTGACCCAAAAATGCGTGTCCGGACAACTCCTCCTACACTTGTGGACCGATTTAGTTCATACCTGGCACAATCGTTCATTTTTTGACCTGTAGATGTGTAAGACGCAAATTTCACGGATATCGGACCAATACTTTTTGAGTTATGGCCCCTGATTTGACCCAAAAATGCTTGGCCGTACAACTCCTCCTAAGTACAGTTAATGTCCGATTTGCTTCATACTTGGCACAGGTGTGCATTAGAAGCTGTAGATGTGCAAGACACAAATTTCACGAAAATCTGACCATTATTTTCTGAGTTATGGCCCCTGATTTGACCAAAAAGCTTGTCTGGACAACTCCTCCTACACTTGTGGATCGATTTAGTTCATACTTGGTACAATTGTTCATTGTGACCTCTAGATGTGCTAGACGCAAATTTCATGGAAATCGGACCGATACTTTTTTAGTTATTGCCCCTGATTTGACCCAAAAATGCTTGTCCGGACAACTCCTCCTACAGTCACAGTCCGATTTGTTTCATACTTGGCACAGGTGTGCATTAGGACCTCTAGATGTGCAAGACGCAAATTTCATAAGAATCGGACCATTACTTTCTAAGTTATGGCCCCGGATTTGACCCCAAAATGCTTGTCCGGATAATTTCTCTGTTAGTTACCGTCCGATTTGCTTCATACTTGGCACTTGTGTGGATTAGCACCTGTAGATGTGCAAGACGCAAAATTCACGGAAATCGACAGATACTTTCTGAGTTATGGCCCTTGATTTTACCAAAATATGCTTGTCCGGACAACTACTCCTTCAATTACTGTCCGATTTTCTTCATACTTGGCACAGGTGTGCATTAGCATGTGTAGATGTGCAAGACGTACATTTCACGAAAATCGGACTGATACTGTGTAAGTTATGGCCCCTGATTTAACAAAAATGATTGTCGGGAGAACTCCACCTACAGTTACTGTACGATTTGCTTCATACTTGGCACAGGTGTGCATTAGGACCTGTATATATGCAAGATGCAAATTGCACGGAAATCGGACCGATACTTTCTGAGTTATGGCCACTGATTTGACCAAATTTCAAGAAAATCGGATTGACAATTTCTGACCTATGGCTCCTGATTCAACAAAAATGCTTGTCCGAACAAAGGTGGTGGCGGGGGTGTTTTTATCACATTCAGTGATGGATTTCTAGTTTGATTTCTGCCAGCGGCCATAAAGGATATTGACTACGTCGGGAGTTAAACTAGTACAAAATGAGATCGGTAGGTTAGATCGACATGTCATCAATGCTCTGACCGGGCTCGAGATATTACCGACGCATTGATAACATTGATTATGGGTGTCGTGTTCAAACGCTCACCATCGACAATCAAGAGTTTAACCCTTTCCCAAAAGAAAATATGTTAACGTGGTTCAGTTTGAAAGCTGCTGCAGACGACTAATTTAATAATATCAAGAGTAGAAAATATATGTGCCAAAGCATAGAAAATACGGAGGAAAAAGGGGAAATTGCTGACAATCAACAATTTCTTCTTTTCTCTCAATGTTTCCCAAACCATGTCCACCAGGGGCGTCAAAATCATATCTTGTTTGGGAAACGGTTAATTGGTACAGATGAAATATATAAACTCATTTTGATAACAGTGTTTGTCGAATTCTAATAGGGGGTCTGGGCCCACGAATCCCACTTCTGACTCCGCACGTCGTGTTTCTACCGAGTCTTAGATGGACGCTAAAATAGTAAAGTATCTTAATTCCCATCGTTATCAAACTCGGTTTGACGAACAGACTGAATTGTGAATTCGTGTCCAATGAATATGACTTAACCATAGGTCAAGGTATAAACTCACCAGAACCCGGTACATAATTATTACCCGTTACCCAGCGATTTGGCGTCATATCCTTTTCCAACTTTTGAATAAGAACAAAAACAAAAACATTATTTTATTCTCACATAAGATATTTGAGAAAACAAGCATATACACATTGAAAACGAAGTTGATAAAGTAGTATGGTAGAAGAAGAAAGAAGACAAAATTACGTCAGATCTTCAAACAAATTATACAATTACAAAATAAGTGAATAAAATGGTTTCTTTAATGGTTTTCGGTGGATTATCGGGAAATAACGGTAGATTATCATTTTGATAAACTCACCGCCCATCCAGTGAAATTATAAGAAACTTGTGCCCCGCTTTCGTTCATTTCACCCTATCTGACGTTATGTAAGCCGGGCCAAATAAGTGACGTCATCATAAACGTTCCATAGCAGTCACGTGCAAAAATGACGAGCATTAAGATGTCTGTCATAAAACTTGTACATTTTGTCTAATTTTTGCATCAAAGAAATAGAATAATCGTTTGTTTCTCGAGTAAGATCGATTGATATTTCATTTCGTGAACAACGAAAGCTACATTTTCACTCGTGGCTTCACCACTCCTGAAAATAAAGCTTTTGTTGTTCACTCCATGAAATATAAATCGATCTAACACTGAAACGATTATCCTCTATATCAATAATCACATAAGGTAGGTTATTTGGTAAAAGAACTCCACCATCGTCTTCATGTTTCTAAACCATCGTCTTCAAGTTTCTAATGGAGGATTTCTAAGTTACTATACTAGTCACAATTTCTAACCGGTCACTTATGTTCTGTCACAAATGATATATTTAGTAATATTATTCAGTAATGTTATTACGACAATTCTTGGTTAGAATTGCTTGATGAGAATTGAAAAGAATAATCATCTCTGAAGTAAAAAAGATTATCAATGCTAGCAATATTCTGTCTAGAATGATATAAGTTTGACACAAGTTTCACTATACCCCTAATTTCTATTGTCACCCATTTTAATTTGTAGAGAATCGGTTCATATTTTGGCAAATGGAGTAGAACTAAAATATTTTTTTTTTTCGAAAATAGTGTTTTTTAATCGGTCGACTAGCAATTTTCTTCTGAAAACTGATTTTCTGTCGTAAATCCCTGTTTTTGTGATTTTTGAAAATGTGGGTCCTTGTCTTTCATGTAGATCTAATATCAAAGAATGCCATTATTTTTAGCTCACCTGAGCATGAAGTGCTCATGGGGAGCTATTGTGGTCACTCACCGTCCGTCGTCCGTCCGTCCGTCCGTCTGTCCGTCTGTCCGTTCACATTTCTTTAAACATCTTCTCCTCCTAAACCATTTGGTCAATTTTGACCAAATTTGGCAGGAATGTTCCTTTGGTGACCCTTTTCAAAACTTGTTCGCGGATTTTCGATTTGTCAAAAAATGTGGGCGTGGCAGGGCGTAGCTTATCGGACTTACAGAAATCCTAAGAAAATTCTTTAAAAATCAATCATGGGGCCAATTTAAAGCTAACTTGGCAGAAATGTTCCTTGATTGACACTCTTGAAAATTTTTTGGTGAATTTTTGATTCGTCAAAAAAAGTGGGCGTGGCAGGGCGTGCCTTATCGGACTTAGAGAAATTCTAAGAAAATTCTTTAAAAATCAACCATTGGCCCAATTTAAACTAAACTTAGCAGAAATGTTCCTTGGGTGACACTCTTCAAAATTTGTTGGTGAATTTTTGATTTGTCAGGAAAAGTGGGTGTGGCAGGGCGTGGCTTATCGGACTTAGAGAAATCCTAAGAAAATTCTTTAAAAATCAACCATTGGCCCAATTTGAACCAAACTTGGCAGAAATGTTCCTTGAGTGACACTCTTGAAAATTTGTTAGTGAATTTTTTATTTGTTAGGAAAAGTGGGCGTGGCAGGGCGTGACTTATTGGACTAAGAGGAAGAAATTTCCTAAAAAATCAGCCATTTGCCCAATTTTAACCAAACTTGGCAAGAATGTTCCTAGGGTGACTCCTTTCAAAATTTGGTTGCGAATTTTTGATTCGTCAAAAAATGTGGGCGTGGCAGTGCGTGGCTTATCGGACTTAGAGGAATCCTAAGAAAATTCTTTAAAAATCAACCATTGGGCCAATTTGAACCTACATTGGCAGAAATGTTCCTTGGGTTACCCTTTTCAAAACTTTTTCGCAAATTTTTGATTCGTCAAAAAAAGTGGGCGTGGCAGGGCGTGGCTTATCAGACTTAGATAAATCCTAAAAAATCTTTAAAAATCAACCGTTGGCCCAATTTGAACCAAACTTGGCAGTAATGTTCCCTGGGTGACTCTTTTCAAACTTGTTCGCAAATTTTTGATTCGTCAGAAAAAGTGGGCGTGGCAGGACGTGGCTTCTCTGACTTAGAGAAATCCTAAGAAAATTCTTCAAAAATCAACCGTTGGCCCAATTTGAACCAAACTTAACAGAATTATTCTTTGGATGACTCCTTTTAAAATTTGTTTGCGGATTTTGATTCGTCAGATAAAGCGGGCGTGGCAGGGCGTGGCTTATCGAAGTTAGAGACACCCTAAGAAAATTCTTAAAAAAAACATTGGGCCAATTTGAACGAAACTTAGCAAGAATTTTCCTTGAGTGACTTTTAAAAATGCGTACACAAATTTTCTTTGTCGTCTAAAAATGTGGGTGTGGAAGGGCAGTGTTATCAGACATAGAGAAATCATAAGAAAACTCTTTAAAAATGAAGCATTGGGCCAATTTGAACCAAACTTGGCAACAATGTTCCTTGAGTGACCCTTTTCAAAATTTGATCACGAATTTTTGATTTGTAAAAAAAAGTGGGCGTGTCACAAACTTCTTTCAGGTGAGCGATATAGGAATATTTAATGCAACAATGGTTTACCAAACTTAACATTTTTGTCATGGAAACAGTTAACATTTAGATATTGGATCACCTTCCTTATTGATTTTTATTCCACATCATCCAACACCATATCTATGTCCCGCTGACTCCTTACTGACATTGCAGTGCTCGGTCTTGTCTTAGCTGATCCTGGTCTACTGCTTGTCTCTTGTACGGTGAACATTTCATAGTTAGGCTCATCATATATATGTGAACCGCTGTAACCGATTCCTCCTGCACTACTACTACTTGGCCATTTCTCATTCTTACAAGTAGCCACCGAATATGTTCCGTCATTGTCGTCACCAACAGGTGAAGGCTTGTCGTAGTTTTTATCTTTATCATCGCTGAAATAAATAGTTGTTGATAAGAGGGTAACGGATGTTTAGAATGATATATATTGTTGATGTTAATGATTGTTTTGGGTACTCATGAGAATCATGATCCGTTGCCACTTCAAAAAAAGAGTACGCATAATATTCGGTTAACATGCTTTAAAAAGCATTTCTGCAGTCTCAACCCATTACCAGACGAAAAAGGCTGGTCAATAGATGTTGCAGGCAAAAAGGATGGGTTGCAACAAGGGATAAAAAATAGATTTTCTTTAAACTCTGGGAATTGATAGGGTTACTTAATATCTTTAATTAGTATGCGTAAACATCTGATGAGGACTTACTTTTTGGAGATAATGGTCAATAAAGTGGGTGGGGTAAATTGACACGAGAAGCAAATTTTTACTTTGAAGTTGAATAGCTTTTTCAATATAGATCAAATCATGGTGAAATTTTGCATGTACTTTGAATGGACCAAGGACAGAACATTTTTGGAAACATTAATCATGTATATCAGTTTGTTGTTGTTCTTTATTCGTTCTTCTGTCAATCTCAGATTTTGCTTTTTTTCGATGTACTAACTTTACGAAACTATCTCTAAAGCTTTTACTTTTGTATCATTCGTCCTAATATCTTGCGAACATGATCTTATACAATGAAGCTAAATATATGTAAACTTTGAATCAAAATCGTTACACAGAACCAAAGTAATTTGACTTTGGCTATCAAAGGTTACTCCAAAAATCGTTTTTAAAATTAAATAAAATGCATATAAATCCGAACTGTTGTCCACAACAATTTGTTCAATTTTAACACAAAAATATAAATTTCTAGTAAACGGCGCAATATTTAGGCTTGAAATTTTCAGAATTTTCATAAGGAAATATGCTCTTTCAGATGAAAATAAAAGTAAAATTTATGACAAAAAATTCTGAATTGTCACTTTAAAGGCGCTCCTAAACGACAATATCTTAGAGTGGTTCATATCAGAAAGAGTTGCAGACGACGAAACGGGTGACGATAAAAATGAGATCATGAGATCATGTTATGTACAATGAAGCACAGAAAATTTTGGTGGGATTAAGGAGAAAATTCCGGTTACCTTTGAATATTTCATATTATTTGCTTCATGCTTCATAACAGTGTCTTGGCTATAGAGTATAGATGTGATGTAAAAGTATGTTGTTCAAAGTAAAATCATCGTCTTAAATTTCTAGAAATTTAACATTTTTACCATGTATACTGTTCTTAGACTGATCATTTGAACCAATGAACAAGTGCAAATTCTACTTAGTCGAAATGTTTGCCGATCAGAGATCCGTTAAGTCCATACTTGGTATTATTCTTAAATAAGAATAAAAAATCTAACATGTTGATTTAATGTAAAATCCGGTAAAGGTTAACATTTTCCCTTTCCCAAACAGTCTCGCATTTTGGATTCACCTTGAGAATGTGCACTCAACTTTTTTTTATCACCTATGCACGTTTGCATACGAATTTTCCAAACACCGCCTGTGCAGCGGGTAAAGAGCAAAGTTTGTTAATTTTGACCGAGTTAGACCGTGTAAAACTGTTACTGCTAGTATGAATATATACTGGAACCTAGCTACTTTTTTGTCTGTTATTTGTCAAACGTCAAGTTTATCTTTGTGATAGCAATAATATACGTAAAACTAGAAAATGATGTAAAAAAAATTACTAAAATTTTTCGCTGCCAATTTTCTGGAATTGTCCTATTTCCAGTGCCAAATTTTGGAAACTTCATAAGAGGGCTAATCAGTTTATAGAATAGTAAGAATCATTGTTTCACAGTTTAATACAATTAATCCATTACCAAACAGCAAAAATGTTTCATGATGCAGACGGCAATTTCAAGTGAATGAAATTTTGCATTTTTGGTCTTTTCACGTGAAAAACATCGTGGAAAATGTAGCTATTATTTGAAAGTCGCCGATCGGCGACATTTGCAGACTTCCTATGGGTCGTTTATCGGCGACATAGGCAGCGAAAGAGTTAATCCTTTATTCTATCTGAAACATGTCTAATCAAATGCTCTAAGTATAATTATAATCTTTGAGATTCTACAATTAATCAAAATACATTTTTGAATCAAAAGATATATAAAATACTTTTCAAAACACATTTCAAAATACAACTCAGCTCAAATATAACCTTATATATAAAGCCAAAATAACATACATTGCTACTTTCTTTCCAGTTACTTTTTTCCTAGGCAACATTGTGACTTTTTATCCGTTACCTTTTTTCCTGTTACTTTCTTTCCGTTTACCAATTCATAAATGTCATATCTTTGCTTTCAAAATTAACGAACTTGGCTCTTTACCTTTGAAGCGAAATAAGCATACAGGAGGTTGCCATAGTTATTATGTGCTTGACCCAAAAAACGCAGTATTAGTGGTAGGTAAACCAGACTATACTTTCATGTGCACCCCTAGCATCAAAGATATCATATCGTCGGCGTTAATGCAAAATCTCGTTTTTGGAAGATTTTAAAGGGGAAGGGAAAATAGCTTTTCCTAAACTAAAATGTTTTACTTGAAATGGAAATATTTTGTTCGCAAATAATGTATCAAAAATACTGATTAGTAAAACTATCTCAAAACATGCAAGAATTGCTTTATCTGGATACACAAGGTTTTACTTTGAAAATTGCAAAAATCGACATACGAGGTTTTGCATTTACACCTACGATGTAATTTACCAAACGCCGGCTGTCAACCAAAACCATCGATCAGCCAAATGACGATCAGAAATCCCCAATGTTTGTCTTAAATTCTTCGTTACACGTGATATTATATCGATCTATCGACTGACAATCAAAACAATCGACATGGCAATGCCCCCCCCCCCACACACACACATTGTTTGTCTTAGATTTTACAATGGGCGGAGCGATCTATCGACTGGCGTTTAGTCAATTATCTTTAGAAATGACATTCTTTTAATACGATTAATTAGAGGATGAAACTGCATGAACATTATTGTACATTAAAAGAGAATCCAAAATTTTCATTGACTATTACCCAAATGTAGAACCTTGATATTAAAACATGGACAGTTCTGGTTCCATTCAATTTCCCCAATTTAAAGTGCTGACAACACTTTGATTTATAATTTTCAGCTGTATCTTGATATAAAATGGACTTATAAAGTATATTTCAGTTAATAAAGTCACATGTATAAAATTCTTGCTGTTATAAGTTTGTCAAATACTAGTTTCACAGTAGACCTTGACCTTGACATATAGAACAATAATGACTATGGAAAAGGAAATTGTCCGCTTGCCTCTTCAAAATTCCATATAATTATGTGCGTTAAGGTCAGTATCAATCGTGAATTTTCTACTGAACTAATTATCTACAACTACAATTTTATGAAATTGACTAAATCTTTTTAAAATTCCCTTCATATACTAATTTTTATGATCACATTTAGCTCAAAATCCTGAAATTTGATGTTTCAGAATAACCTTTGAAGGTCAAGATTCTATGCTGTGAATTTGACCTAAAGTTTACACATATTTAGTTACATCATGTAGGATCATAGTTTCGTAATGTTACTACACCAAATATAAGCAAAATCTCAGATTGACAGAAGTACAAATACAGAAATTTAACGAACTGATATATTTGATAAATTATTCCCACAATGTTCTATCCTTGGTACATTGAAAATACATGCAAAATTTCAATTCGATCTGATCTATACAGAAAATGTCATTTAAGTTCAAAGTAAAAAATTGCTTCTCATGTCAATTTACCCAACCCACTTTTTTAGCCATTATCTCCAAAAAATAAGCACTCACCAGATTTTTACAGATACAAATTAAAGATATTATGTAACCCTATCAATTCCCAGAATTAAAAGAAAATCCATTCTTTGGTCGATTAAGAGCCCTAGTTGCAACACATCCTTTAAGTGAATTGAATTTTGCACCTTTTTTGGTCTTACATGATATAAAATAAAGGAGGAAATAAAGAAAGTGCTTGTAGCAGTCCATTATTTCATTTTCCACAATGTTATCCCAAACATATACCTTAATGGGCATCATAATGCGTTTTAATGTGGAAAAGGGTTAAATGAAAAATGTGCAATACTTTCATAATTTCCCGAACGCAAATTCTATCTTGAAAAAAAATCATGCATGTATTGTATGTATATCAATTGTAAAAATTAGTTACTATTGTGTATCTCTGTGTGCGTCAGTCCGTTCGTCAATCATTTGATTATCCATTCAAAATGTACCGAAACAAAAAAGATACGCAACTTCCATTTCAATTCCTTTTTACGCAAAGACATCAAATCAGATTTAAACAAAATATAGTACATTTAAATCAATAGCATTTCACCTTGCAAAGTACACAAAATCTCGTTTTGAAGTAAATTCCATTAATAAGAAAACGCCCAGTTTACACCAGGCGTCAACACAATTTGACAAAAAAAAATTGTATGTAGGTCGAAAAACACAGTCTGTTTTGATCAGTTTGATCCGATATTCGAATGTTGTGAAGCCCATGGGATTTAGTAGAGGTCTCCAATGCAGCCTTAAACCTACCCCGTATGTGGGGTTAACGTTGTAATACGGTCCTGCCTTGACGTCATATCTCTTGCATGTCTGCTTCGTGCTCGATCGGCTGTGGCGCCATTTAGAGCCAATAACGTTTACAGTCGGAAATGTGTCGATTTGTTGCCCCATCAATGTCTTACGACCTAATTTTGACTTTTTCCACCTAATGACATCCGTACTGCAGCTTGGCGCTGGTTTTGGCGTAGCCGTGCTATGCGTAGCGTAGTGAAAAGTGTGTGAACTCTTTCGCCTCTTCTTTGTCTATGTTCAAGCTTGTGTTTGATGAAAATTTGTTTTGATAGTAGTCATTTAGAAAACACGACAGAGGATCATCAGTTTTTAACCATTTACTATGTATCTCGGGACTAATTTACGCCATCTGAAGAAAATGACACTGTATTTATGCGTATGGATGCAGGTATGTTAAAAATGTAATCAATAGCCATTAAAAACATATTTTGTCGAAAACATTATGAAAAATCGATGTTGCGTATCTTTTTTGTCCTAGTATATATTAAAATACAACCGATCTTAAACAACTCAAAACAGTTATCAAAAAAAAAAAAAAAAAAAAAAAAAAAAAGACATGAAAAGAGATAGATCCATAAAATCTTTAATTAAAGAGTACGATATTTTAACTTCCGTATGCATATGTAACCTGCCACGAGGATTGATGCATTTTAAGCAGAGTTCACAAGTATATTTCTATAAAATACTATTTCCCAACAACACTTGATTTTGCGTACCTTTTAGATCGCGGTCATAGTATTCCGTCTGTGTTGTTATAAAATATCGTAACTACAGCTTCGATAAAGCCGTAGTTACGAGATTTTATAACAGAACAGAACAGATCTTTATTGAAACTTAAGCATACATAGCTCATCGTTATACAATATACAAATATTAACATGTTGCGTTGAAATGTTATATAATAACAATAACAATATTGAACAGTCAATCGAAACTCAAATGTAACATTCGAAGGTGAGACTGTTTACTAGATTTTCGTTTTACTTTTGCAATGGGGAGAATCACGTGATTGACAATGGTATTGAACACGAAAAAATGGCGACGAAATGACCGCTTCGGGGTGAAAACTCAAACTTTAGAAAGGTATGTATTCAATCTACGTAGTTTCTCAGACAAACCACCTGTCCTAAAGTACCCGCTGTTGTCTACGGTTTTCACAGGTATCCAACTTTCTCCTATCCGGTCGCTGTATTAAGAGAACACTTAAAGAATATTTTCGAAATTGCGAGAATTTTGGATGTGTGTTAAGCACGTCGCATCATATTTACAGCTTTACTTCTTACCTAAAGAAATCTTTGTTCACACGGTATATTTCCAAACCCTTTTTTATCGTTGACATTTCATTCTAGTCCATTTACATGGCCCATATTGTCTTTGTTAATCGTATTTTAGAAAAAGATGTTAAACACACGTACAGTGTTGTAGTGTTTGGCACGCCGAATTCTTGTGAGCGTAATGTTAAACACGCAAGTGTACCATAGTTATGTAGAAGGTGTTGACTGATTTGTGTTTACGGAAATATATTCTGTGGGTTGAAATATTTTGAAGATTTAAGAGATTACATCTGAACAATGCACATTTAAAGTCTGGCACATTATTGGGCAAATGCATATTTGAGAGTGACAAAATACTGTTTCAGTAAGGTTTGATGTAGTATAGAAATGAATCAATTACACATGCAATACAATGATATGATAGAATAGGGTTCAATTCTATCCAATAAAGCGTGACGTTAGCTTTGTTACTATCTGTAAGAGAATCAAGAATGTCACTTAAAGGATTTTTTGAAAGATTGTTTATAACATCACCAACTTCTTTCTTGTAATCCTTTTTGAAGGCTAATAGCTCAACAATAACAAATTCTTCCGCCAACTCCTGTTTATTTTTTTGTCGTCCAACGCAGGACACGCTGATTTCCTTTGAAGATTCTCTGCAAAAACTGCCGTAAAGTCTCCATATATACATGTATACCCGTCTTTTTTGTTTTGATTTTTCTCCAGTGACATCATACGGATTAATTGATAGGAAAATCTTCGGATTTGGAACGGCAAAATTAATATCTGCAGATCTGTATGTAGAGAGTACTGACCACGCCAACAAACTTTAAGGACAGTATCACCCTGACTCTTCGCACCACTCATAAAATTTATTAACCGTTCACCAAAGAGTCTATATTCCAGTTTCCAGAAGGTTTTTGTCCGTTTTGGAGTCATTTTCAAACCACTTTGTCTGCAAACAAGAGCAATGAAATGATAGTCAATGGGAAAACTCAGTATTTAATTTGTTTGAAAAAATAATAATGTCCAGCCCACTCCTGACGACAGACGGAAGTAATTCACTGATCTGTTCAAGAACTCCGATTAAGTCATTATTTTCAGAATTATTATCAAGAAATCCAAAGTCAGGCACGGATTCAGCATTCTCAGTTATAGGTTCTGAATTGTATAACTGCGTTATTGTCTGTACTTTTTTAAAAATATTTCTTCAAAGGTGAAACACTACATAACGATGATTTACCAGGTGAAGTTCGGTACAATGGAGATTTGTAAGGACTCTTTATCTGACTTTCCGATTTTTAAGGGATTGCTTGCTTCCTTTTGATTCCAGACTGTGTTTTTCTTAACTTTTTGCTTATGTTATGAAAGAATAGACTTCTTTCGAGTCATCTGAAAAAAAAAGAAGCAAATTGTAATGGTATATAAAATTATTGAAAGCAGTTAAAAAGGTAACCGTTTTATCAATAAATGACATATAGGATATGAACAATCCACTTCAAATCCGGTTTGGGTATGACAGTAAAATCTGACAGGGACAAATAAAGGGTCATCTTCTACAAGATTTTCTTCTGACCAAATGAATAAACACTTTCAAGATTCTGAAAGCGATTTAAACCGTAAACTAGGCAACGAGGGCATCACAGTTCAGTTCAGACTAATTGTGTTTGCACGTATTTGTCATGGAAAACGATATATAACAAAAGATCTGATAAGCAACTATTGTCGATTTCGGGTTGTTTTTATTTAAGTTTTTTTTTTTCATTTTTTTTTTCAATTAAAAAAAGATTACCCCAAACGATGTCTGTCATGTGTTACTGTAAGTTAACGCCGGATTTCAATCATATTGGATCATGAATAAAACAACATTTTTTCCAATATCTGTGGCTTTCCTAGTACACGAGCAACTGTACGCGTGTTTAACATTACACTCACTAGAATTCGGCGTGCCAAACACTACATCACTGTACGTGTGTTTAACATCTTTTTCGTAAATAAACTTAAAAAAGACAAAACGGGCCTTGTAAATGGACTAGAATGAAACGTCATCGATCAAAAAGGGTCTGGAAGTATAAAGCGTGATCAGATAGTTCGTTGTGTAAGAAATAAAGCTGTAAATATGATTCGACGTGCTTAACACACATCCAAAATTCTCGCAATTTTGGAAATATTCTTTAAGTGTTCTCTTAAAACAGCGAACGGATAGGAGAAAGTTGAGTATCTGTGAAAACCATAGACAACAGCGGGTACTTTATGATAGGTGACTTGTCTGAGAAACTACGTAGACTGAATACATACCTTTCCAAAGTTTGAGTTTTCACGCCGAAGCGGTCATTTCGTCGCCATTTTTTTCGTGTTCATTACCATTGTCAATCACGTGATTCTCCCCATTGTTTTGGAGAAAGGAAAAATCAATCGTTTGTCCGTCTTAATTTAAATGCTTTTGTACAGTATAATGCCAAATAATTAATGATTAGTTCTCTTGTCAGAATTTAAAAGCTGTACAAATTTTAACATACTTGGTCTAATTGTAAAATAGTTTTTGATATGATTTTTTCTGAGATCATTATAGAATGGACTCACTAAAACAAAATGGAACTCATCTTCGACTTCATTTAAGTTACAAGAGAACAAATGCGTTGATTTCTGTCGATTATTTCATGTCTGCCAGTTTCTATTTTCAAAACATGAGATGGTAGTCTCAATTTAGCTAAAATATTTCTGTATTTCGAGCAGTTTAAGATGTCTAAATAGGACATGCCAGTTACTTACGTAAATATCTCGTAAACGTTCTCGCAAAATATGTATAAAAACATTACCATTGTTCTACAGTAAGTGTTTTTAAGATACAATTTTGAGATTTTTCTCTGTAAAGTTTCAGCCAAAATTTGATTATACGAATGTATCTAGAGATATAAAGGGGTATCTTCCAAGCTCTGCATATAAAGCGAGAGACGAAGTACTGTTTTTTACTTGTAAAATCCACTTGCAAAATTTTCTATGAATTGCTTCCAAGTTTTCAGCTTTTAGATATCCCCATACTTCACAACCATAATTCAGAACAGAAAGCACTTGTGAGGAATGTTTGGCAAACATTAAAACAAACTTATCTGCAATCCATTCAATTTGGATCATTTGAATTGGGCTATACTATCTGTTTTGTTTGGGAAAGATTTTACACGTAAAGCTTTGTATTTTGCATAAGTACAGAGGTGCCTTTTTGTGCTATTTTTATAACGATATCTTAATATTTCTTAAGTTATTATAGATAAAGCGTTCTTAATTACGAGATTTTTGAGCTGCGAAATTGGAGCGCGTATACTCTTCACGTCCCATGGATACCATCGGTCAATCCTTAGAAACAATACAAGGGCAAAAATGCCGCGTTGTTCCAAATGTTCCACAATTTATCATGATGCCATTTGTATAACAGTATGAAGCATCCAGAACATCTTTGATCAGAATCTCGCTCTCAAAAATGATTCATTCAATACATCTTAAAAATTATAAGATATTTTGCTGTACTATACAGACTCTATCTGACTTAGTAGTCCAGTCAAATTAGGGTTTAACCTTGAAAAAATGCAACAGAAATCATTCTTGGATTTTTGAACACTATTTGGTATTGTTAACATCATATAAAAAGTCTAGAAAAATCTAAAGGTGGGAAATCCCATTATTTTGACAAAATAAATTCGGATAGATGTACTGTCCGGATACTCTTCCTTTCATACTTTCAGTTTCATTTCTTCACATAAAAATCAAATATTTTGTGATGATTAATGTCTTTTTAGAGCTAAGACCAAATATATTTATTATGTATTTGAAGTGCCTGAATGATTAAATTGTTGCATTTTAGTCGTTCTTCACTTCAAATTATGTCTTTTAACAGTAGTATTAAATTCGGATGGGCGCAGTACCCGGATAGTCTACCCAATGCATTGTTTATTACTCTTTTTCAAATAAAATGTTGATTTTTAAGAAGTAAATGATACATTTATGCCAAGAAAATAAGGAGATACCGATTTCTGAATGGTGCCATGATTAAATTGGTTTTAATCAACCCTTTTCCAAACAAAGAAATTTAAGCCATTAGAAGCCTATTTTCATTGGCAAGCTGTTGCTTTTGATAAAATTGATATCACTGAAAATTGAAATCTGTGTATTATCATAGCACAGATACAAGGAGGACAAAAGAAAAAAAAAAATGATTGTCAGTATTCAATTCGTTTTCTTCTACGTTTTTCTTCATAGGGAAGTCACCTAAGGCTTGATTTGGGAAGGGATTGAGTCAGTTTCCGCAATTTGTTCCCTTACAAACACCTTAAACCTATCCCTTTCCAAAAGTTGTTGACCCATTCCCAGATACGAATCTTTTTGGGCAACCACAAGATAAAGACCTTGGAATACATTGTGGGAAATAAAGAAATTGCGAGCAGGACCTTGTTAACTAGCATTTATGCATAATCATATTTTGATTTGGCCTTCATGCTGTTATAAAGGCATTTCATATCGCGGCAGTTGTAACCAATAACAGTGGGTTCACTGGTATTTTTTTCTCACCATTTTACCGCGATATCCTTTCCAAGCCTTCAGATGCTCATATTTCTCGTTTGGGATTATTAAGAAATTGGTGGGAGACAAATGTAAGAAACGGAATGTGTAGCAAATGGTAGACTATACTCCAAAGATTGTTTAATAGGAATTTTAAGAAATAGCTCGCACATAGTTTCAGTCTGTTCAGTTCGCATATTGCAATTCGTTGATTCCACAAACAAAAAATATATATAGATCCAGATCAGACCCATTAATATTTTATGTATGACATATAGTTAAAGAGACTCCGGGAATGGAAACATCTAATCGCTCTTGATAGTAGTCAATTATTTTGAAATACAGAAGTGTATCATTGGCGAATACGAAAACAGACAAGAGATCGATGTTGAAACATAATGAATAAGAACATTATAGTTATTATTTTCAAAAATCAAATTAGTGGAGGCAATTAGATACACATACATGTACATAATTATACATGACTGAAAGCAGTATGAAAAGAACGTACCAGAATAGTAAAACTTAATAATTAAATTTGACAGATATTTAAGGCTAATTTTGGGGTTACAACAGCGGAAATGAGGCACCAAGAATATTCTTTTTAAAATGTTATAGGATACGAAACCAATAACTAGGATGATATGATGACATTAAAGTAGAATGCCAAAATTAATCTTGGAATAGCGACCCGTTTGCAATTGAATTCATTCATTTCAATCAATAACTTTCGAAAATGTATAAAATTCCATTCTGTCATCAATTGGATTGGATTGAATGGAGTTTGAATTACGTCCCATCTGAAACAGCTAAGGTCAATTGAACCGGCGACCTCTGTGTTATAAATCCAGCGCGTTACCACTGCCTAAAATCCGCACCCTACTCTGTCATCAAGACATTGAGTTCTGCGTTGGTTTAAATCCCGGCTCTGTCATTGCCTTTTCTGACAGTTGACATGTCAAAAATTCCAAAGAGGCTTCACAAATGGAAGAATGTGGTTTGATAATTGTGTTGTACATCGCTGCAAAATTTATAAAGGCAAGTGATGAACGCAACCATGTACGGATTCAGACATTTTGTCCGGAAGGGGCGTGTTGTAAGGGGTGGGGAGACTGCGTTGGCACATGATAAACTCATAAAAAGTAAATATTTCCATAATCCTCATTTTAGAAATATTAGAGTTAGTGGAGGACGCCCCAATGCCTCACCTTGGACCTGCACATGGGCAACATTGTAGCTGTATTCAATTGGCAAACTAATTCAGTTGTGCTCTAGTGAACTAGTCCTTTGTAGACAACCTCTCTCCCTTTGTCACATTGCAACTAAACGGATGTGGAAGAAAAGTTCTCTAGATTCAATTCCTTCGCCAAATGATATCTTAGATCACACATAAAACTTACATCCCATATATTTGAGAATGCATGAAAACGTTGGTATCTTTGATTCCATTTTTTCATTTTGAAAGAATGCACTTTTATCTAATATTAATTCTATTTATACTTAGTTACCATAAACTAGGGTGATTCTGATAAAGTTAAAACTAATGACAATGAGGATCATTTATAAAATCGATAAACAAAAAAATGTGTCCCATAATTTTTAGTACCATTTTCACACACCCTATTGGTCATATTAATATGTTACCTGCCTGGTCCTATAGCCTTCCGCTGTATTTCAGGCCATCTATAATCTTATCCGCTAATAGTCTCAACCAGATCAGATTCAAACTTTCTAATGTGTATCCCTACAATGGCCAGTTATGCAATTGGACATTTAAGCCCTGACCAATTCAATTGTTTTGCTCTATGTTGTAGATGCCCTTGTATTTCTTTAGTAACAACTCGGTGGGTATCCCCGAGTGCGTCAATCTGAGAATTTTAAATGCTGGAGTTTTGTGATAATTCGATTCTTGAATTGACCAATATTCTTCACACAATTGGAACACAGCGTTCATTGTTTTAGCTCTTGACAAAGTAAAAGTCGTAATATGAATAATTGTCTATGTGCGATAAGCATCGGTCACACATATTCATTGTTTTTGTAATGGTGCTTAATTACTACGCCAACATGTTCAGTTGCACCAACTGCCTAAAACATTATATAACAGGAAGTTTCTGTATGTCCTGATGAACAAAGTTTAGTCAATTGATGGCTAAATTTATGTCCATTTCCGAACAAAAAATAAAACCTATTACCACATAATATTAAAACAATATTAAAGCTTTTTGGCGCCCTTTGACATAAAGGGTTGGAAAAACATTAAGGAAAAAATAATGAAGGAAATTTATTTAATTGTTTGTAACTAGCAATTTCTTAAGTTTACCACAATCTTGACAGTTTTCTACATGGAAACCCCCAAAAAATGTGAAATTGCATTCACTTGAAATGCCATCTGCAACAACTTTGAATTTGGAGAAGTGTAAGATTTTGCCCTCTGACAAAAGGGTTTATAAAGTTCTGTTATAATATTTCACTTGCAAAAAGTGTTTGCAAGGATCAATCTCCATTGAAACGCTTAATGATAATAGTCTGAGGGAGTGTCCATACTATCTGTAAAATAGTCATATCCATGAAGTTTTTTTTATATAAAAGTTTGGATGGTATTTAAGATATCTTTTTGGAATCTAAATGTCCCATGCCGGTAGTTTGCTTGCAAATATTACCTTGATGTGTGATCTTGACTTATGCCTACAGAATAGATCCTGGTAGACTCTATCAAAGGAAATGTATTGTCGCAAAGAAAAGACACAAGTCATATCTGATAGTCCCGATCATAACTTCCTTTCAAAAGTAATGCTATAGTTATTGGCAATTTTTCGTGAATGTGACCTCAACGTTTGACCTTGACCTTGTCATATGACCTTGTTTTTTGTATCAAAATAGGGATTCAGATACAAGGAATACATGTGTCAAATATGAAAGCCCTATCACTTTCGTAACAAACTTCATGGCCAAGTTTAATTTCCCTAGTTGCGGCACAAATATTCAGAGATGCACATAGACCGATAGACACACAGACAGACAAAGCAAGAGACAGAGCAATAATTTTATGCTTTTGATCTATCACTGTTTAGTCATGATCTAAAGATGCTTAGGGCATAAATAATGAAACAAAAAGTTGTATTGAAACAAAAATGTGCAATTTAAAAATATTAATTGTCTTTGTGAATTTTCTCCTTACCCCACCCACTATGAAATTCATGCAAAAAGAATAAAAGTAGCCCAGATGTCATGTTCTAAACTGAAATAACAGATCTAAAGTAAGTATTGATGCTTAAAGAAACAAAAAATAAAGTTTGGGTACAATTCTGCATTGTTAATTGCTTTAAATCGGAATATTTCTTTTTTCTAGTTACACAAATCATCAAAATTCCATTTTTACAGTACCCTTTTTAAAATCCAAAATTCACAAATTTCCCCTCATTAGATTTTTCTAGACTTTTGATATGTCTTAGGGGACATATCAAGGAATCATAAACATCCAATATGATTTCTGTTGCAATTTTTTCCAGGTTTGGCCAAAAATCGGGCTAATCTGACTGGACTATAGTGTTCGTTAGCGGTTCATTGGTGACGAGGGCGTGGCCATGTAAAGATGTCACATAAACTAGCCTACAGTCTCGTTTAAGCGAAATATAGCGGCGAAATTTTTAAATTTCGTATGTTGCAATTTCATTGATCCAAAAAGTATGTCGAACAGTAAATTATAAAAGACTTACCTACTGGTTGTTGATTTCCCTTTTTTGCATTTTTTGACACAAAAGAATGTCACAATGGCGACAAGTATTCCTACAACTCCCCCAAGGACTCCTCCGACAACGGCTATGGTATTTGATGATTTGTTGTTTGAAGAAGATGGTAATGATTCTTCGTTCTCTGCGCATGCTGTCGTAGAATTAAAAGATTAACAAAAGTAATGAGACGTTACATTGTATCTGGAATAGGAGCCATATAACATTAAGAAATATGTTAGATTAAAAAAAGATACCCATAAACTAAGTACAAAGTATAGTCGATGAATTAGATGACGCACATAAAGGTAAATTTACGTGACGTCGGAATATTTTGGGCGACATCGTTATCATTTGCTGGTGGAAAATATTGTAAGTGTTTTCTAACACGTAACGTGTCTGTAAGATCGAGAAATCGGATAAATTACAGATGTTTATGACGTCGCACGAATTCCATTAGAGTTGGACTACCGTAACATTGATTATTGTCGGATCGTGCTCGTTCTTTTATTCTAATTATCACTTCATTTATTAAAAATCGTTAGTTAGAAAGTTTAAATTGCACGGCTGGAAACAACCAACGAAGTTCGAGTAATTGACGCCACCATGTTAGCATATAGATCTACCATTTGATTCATCAATGCTAATTTAGAGTAACTTACTATATGTCCATCCAAGTTTGTTTATTGTGCTGTTACATATTCTACAAGTGCCACTGATAAGTACATCATTTTCCTGGTAGCATTGTCCAGATATGTGACAGAAACCACTCTGTAAAAGGAGGGGTACATAAAAATTATATCACACCCGAAAATAGTAGACCAATCAAATCGCCCCATTTATACCACGTAAGTATAAATTACACAGAGCCGTATTGTACGCACGAGATAGTTATGTGGACGCACGAGATTCTAGATATCAAGTTGAAAGCTGCACTACTGTACAATATAGCCCTCCTAGTATGGATTGAATACTCCCGAAATGCATTGCACTGATTGAGCTATCCCAATATCGATTTTACCCTCCCGATATGATTTTTTTCAAGCCAAACTTCAGTACCGCGAATCAATATTTTGATGAAATATGAATATTTTTATTGTTTTAAAGGGTATATATTTTCAAAATAATTCTGAATTGTAGCGCATTAAAGGTACATCAATATAAAATCACATGTAACCCTTTCCCAAAAATGCTTAGGATTGATTTCCGTTATAGTAAGAGCCCGAGGAAATTCTTAGAGGAAAAGAGATCTGTGGATTATTAGCAAATTTTCCCTATAACTATGACTCATTTCAGTGGAAAATTCAGAATGGATACTGATCTTTACGCGCATAATGACACAACTGTTTGAGGGGACAAGTGGACACTTTCATTTTCAATAGTCATTATCGTTCTGTATGTCAAGGTCAATGTCTACTTTGAAAATAACATTGACCAAACTAAGAACAGCACGTATATTATACATGTGACATTATTTATTGAAATATTCTTTATAAGCCCATCTTTATATCAACATATAGCTGAAAATAATAAAAAGTGACTTTTTATAATTACCTTTTAAGGTCAAATAACTTTGGTTCTATGCAATGGAGTTGACCCAAATTTTACACATATTCAGTTACATTATATAGGATCATGTCCACGAAAATATCCAGTCAATTCGTACAAAAAGTAAAGTTGTAGAGGTAGTTTCGTAAAGTTAGTACATCAAAAATAAGCAGAATTTGAGATTGACAGAAGGACGAGTACAGAAAATCAATAACCTGATATACATGATTAATGATTCTTTTAAAAAAACCATCTGTCCTTAGTACATTTAAAGAAAATACAAAATTTCAATCCGATTTGATCTATACAGAAAAAGTTATTTAACTTCAAAGTAAAAAAATGCTTCTCATGTGAATTTACCCCACCCACTTTGTTAGCCATTATCTCCAAAAATAAGTCACTATAAGATGTTTTACACATACAAATCAAAGACATCATGTAACCCTATCAATTCACAGAATTTAAAGAAAATATGTTAGTTGAACCCTGTTTGCAACCCATACATTTGTATCTGTCATGTTTGTGGGGAAAAGGCATGATGTGAAATAAAGAGGTCATTTAATATATCTTTATACAATACTGATTTCTATTTGATTCATACACTGCAGAACTATCGCCACGTCCAAATAGACTGCTTATGCAGTGTACTCATCCAATACAATTCAGTATTGTGCAAAGAAATGTTAAATAACGTCATAAAGTATCATACTGACGTCGCGCACGCTATTGGGGAACTTTTCAAAAAACCGCTACCATCTGCAATTCATAAATGAATTTTGCAAGAACCGTTTTCCTTCCTAAAACATTGTTATATATCAAAATAACCGTAAAACCATGATCTTTTTCAATGACATACTCTTCTCAGGTTGTTAGTTTGTATAAATTTTCTAGAAAGACTTTTTGTTCGTAAATTCGGCGAAAAAACGCGTGTAACATGTAGCATAAATTTTCAACGGCGACGGATATTTATAAACAACTTTGCGATTAAGTAACGTCAAACACATTGAAAAGTATATTATATGACAGTATAATGCTGTAGAATGTTTTGCCGAACGGAAATCAAATTTCGATGTCGATTACGCAAATAAGCCCAGTTTGTTCACCAAAAATCGCAGTGTAACAATTAGAATTACGTCGCAGAAAAAAATGAAAATTTCGTTTGATATTTTGCGAATTAATGGCTGAAATGCAACAAAACTTGATACACGAAATATTATTTTTCTCTATTTCTATAATATATACAAGAAAATTAGTTAGTATAATAAACGAAGCATTAATGATATAAAATGCGTGTGGACAGAAATTGTTTCAGGTCGATGAAAACTCTACTTTTTTACCCTTTAGAGTTTAAAAGATACCGGTTCCCTTATTCATACAACAATTTAATTTCAATATGGAAATATCATTTTTTTCTTGTTTGTCATATCAAAATTTCAACGCAAAATAATAAAACGTAAAAAATATGTTCAAATTCGTGTGGACAGAAATTTTATAAACGTAATTTTTTTAATTGGCGTAGCCTTAAAAGTATCTATTTTGCGCATTTTAAGACGAAAATATAACGAATCAAAGTGGCGTAAAAGCTTAAAAGTGCAAAAGAAAGAAATAGTGGATATTTTCTTAAAACATGGTCTTTTCTTTTTAAATCACATTAGTTTGTACAGAGAGTAAGCATTAAAAGCACAGCACAACCGTCTACGTAAAAACAACGTTCCGCAATTATAAGAATAATGACGTCCGCTAGTTTGACGTTACATTTAGTTCCCCAATACCGTGCGCGACGACACTATGATTGATATTTGATATTTTTTTAAGATCAAATGCATCAATGTAAAAGAACATCTTAATGATAAGACACACAAGCATTTGCGATTTACAAGTGTTTTCCTGAATGTGGGTGATTTAAAAAATAATGCATCCAAAGCGTAACATAGGGGGTCAAAATTAAGTTGATGGTATGGAAATGTGATCGATCACACCTCAATATGTCAATTTTTTTGAAAATCGGGAATGAAATGTAAATAATCAACAAGTTTTGTTTCAAATTTCAATGATATTTTTAAACATTGAACAATTTTTCAACATATACCTATGTTTTATATGACTGCTTTAATTCTATGAAATGTATAAATTTCATATCCTGTGGTTCTTGATATTGTTACACGAATGTTAAGGTGAAAGTTGATGTATAATAATGGCTATTTCATGTGAATATACAAATTTTATTAACATTTTTGTGCTTTTAGTCAAAAATTTTATCCATTAGCCCAAAAAGTGTAGATGAAATGTCCATATATGATATACAAAGCCAAAACTTAATCTGGTACATTAGCAGGGTACTTGCAACCAGTATACAAAAACATTCGTGGGTACAATGACTTGAAATGTGATGAGGACGCATCAAAAAACAAATTTCACTTAAAAACATTTCACTTTCGACAACACTAATGAAATGAATAGTTAACAGAATCTATTTTCTTGTTACAATCCATGTTTGATTTTTATGATATAGATAATACCGCGCCTGTATATAAACCATATAGGATTTTGTTTTCAAACTCCTAGAAGTCTATTGTTTGTTTAAATCATGTATGATCTTAAGCATGCTGTGTTTTGTATTAGCAAGATATATGTAAACAGCAAAATTTGAAGCCTTAAAGATGTAATATCGTATATCGCTTTAAAGCTGATTAACTTTAGGTTCAAAGGTATAGAAAACTATTACAGTTGGGTAAAAAATATAAAATTCTTTTGAAAGAGACTTATTAGCTGTTTTGAAATAGGCGTAATCGTGAAAACTTACATATGATTGAACATTGTGAACTGATCAGTTTTGCTTTCCTTAAAAAGACACAAAGTTTCTTTTCCAAAAATACGACATTAAAATAATAATCCAAGACAGCCAATGATATGTATGTCTACTAGATAATTGACATGAGTTTGTCTATGATTTAATGTGACACATAATTCTTTTATTTCTGAACTAACTGCTTTCTGAACAAATTAAGTCAGAATCCTCCATGCTTTTCAATATTTTGATTGAACATTTTGTGTAACTTAAACATTTTAGCATTTATAGTCAATCAATCTTAATGAGGAATTTAGCGTTACACTTGGGACTTTGAATTTTGGTTGATTAATTTTATAACAGTGGTTCTATTGCTGCTGGTTTTTCATTGGACAGATGCTCTCCTGTGAAAAAATAGAACAATTTTCAGTATCATATAGTTTAAATATAAGCTTTCTAACACAAAACGTAACATCTCCTTCTCCGCAATAGACTTAACCAATGGTGCGAGGCCGAGGGAATATTTAACAATGATCAATTTGGATTTAGAGATAACACTTGCGACATTTTTGGATGTGCATAGACAAGAAATCAGGAGGACTTGATTATAAAAATGTTATAACATTAAATCAAACTAATATTGCACAGTTGATATTTATCTAACAAAGCATACCTGTTTTGAGACATAGTGATGTCTATTAGCAAAATAATAACCTTTGATTTACCAAAATAATGTACTGTTTGCCTGTATGTTTTTGAGGGTGTGTTATATTCAGGGCATGGTTCAGGGACCATTCATATGTTGTTCAACAAAAGAATCTCGGAAAACTGTTGTATTGTTGCAACAATTTATATGATTGTGTGTTGTTGAGTCTTTTAAATGCAGTACCTTTTATGATTAGCGCTTGAAATATGAATTTTGTTACACATGTCACGCTAAAAGCGTTGTACTCGGGACAATTTTAGACACTAAAAATGCTACAAAATTGAAACAAAAGTAGATATTGTTCTAAAATTTTGTACGCATTATTAAAATAACAGAACACATATTCTGACATTAAACAATCATTTAATAAAAACTCAAAATGCACTGTAGATCAGTTTTTTTTAAAAAAAGATGCATTAGTTTTGAAATCACCCATCTACATGTGCATGTTGTAAATGAAAATTTAAAAAGCACGAAAATATGCCGGGATCTGTAAAATGTTCTATATAGCCCGAGCTAGAGACAAATAGAATTACTTTATTTACTTTCTAGCAAATCGTATGCTGTGGATTTGGATTAGAATAACAAATTTGGAATGATTTTACCCCCTCATATATGTTACTCTGACGACATTGAGACCACCACAGTTTTAGATTACATTTTGACAAAGTTAAGTCTAAATAGAAATAATGCTCCTCTCTGAAGGCAACTACCTGTTCACAAAAAATGTTATTATTCTTAGTATATAAGATACATAAAGGTTTGTAACTAAAAAGTTATGTTAAGTACTTTAAGCTAAATCCTTTATGACTATTGACTATCTCGGATATAATATAAATAAGCAATCGTTCTGTCTGCAAACGACGTGCGTTATCAAGAACAGTGGATGATCCACTCAACCTTTTGGGAAAGTACACACACAAAAGTCGTTTCAAAGTAGGGGTTTTCTTAGTTCTCAACATAAAGAACACCGTGCGAGCCTTTAACATGGTCATTCCCGGTTCTAACTCTACAAAATTCGTACACAAGCATTGTTGTGCTCCCCCCCTCCCCCCGAGAAAAAGAGGAAAACATTCACATCTGTAGCGGACATTGTGTTTGAAAGTTTGAAATATCCATGGTGTTTGGTGTAAGGCAAACATAAGCTGGGTATGGTGCCATCAAAGGCGCATACGGTGCACTTTATCAAAGTCCGTTGAGTAAAAGATGAGAAATTAGAAAGAAACTACATTAAAGTGTTTAAATCACCTTGGTTAGCCACCCTGTTTAGGTGTTTAATCCTGTTTCGAACACTTTGATATGACCATCCTACATCTTAAAAACAGTATTGAAGAAAAATATTGGTTTTTTTTAAATACTACATCTAGTATGTTCATTTCTCGTGAACATTTTCTGACGTTTGGAAAAAAATCTCTCACACGTTATCGTTCTACACACATATATTTAGGACCCGTATAAAACTCATCATTTATGGAAATGTCATTAGAAAATTTCCAAACCTTGACGGAAAACGAATATAGTCCATTGCCATCTACATTATATTCCTGGCATGTAGAATCATATACGTGGATGGAAGTTGGGCTGGAATAGGTTGTACCATCATTACTTATAGACAAGTTGTGATGAGTCACAAAGCTGGAAGAATCACTTGTGACACAGACTATTCCTTCAAATATACTCAGATATTCTCCTTGACTGGACGTTGCACCTAGGTAGGTAAAATTACCATGGTCATCCATCTGAAAATGTTTAGATTTAAATGTTGAATTATTTTTTTCTCTACTATATTGTATGCGAATGAAATGTAAATGAGCACCCATTTTGTTGTCTGCAGATCGGTTATAAAAATATAGAAATGTGTCTCGTAGCTTCATTCTAAACTAAAAAGCAAAAGAAACGCCACATTCATTTTCCCCATGCCTATAAATTTTTTAGTAAAATGTATACTATATATATAATTATGTTGACCGACATTTACACCAAATAACAAAATCATGCCTTTCTATTCATCAACATGGATTTTTCCGGTGACTGGTCACGTTTTTTACGTGCACTTCGTGTGTGTATACCATGTGATGAATTTGTGACACTTTGCACAGTAATATATGTCGATAAGCAATCACACTTTAAAGATGAGGACTGGAAAAAACAAGTCAGCAGACGTTTTAACGTCTTGTCGTTGACGATTCGGCATCTTGATCGACGTGATCCGTAAACATTTAGCGATCGGCTACACTTAATTATACCTTTAACGCCACTTAAACTAGATAATTCGCAACACCAACCTCATGTGCGTTTAAAGATGTGTGCCGTTGGGATTGACGTTTCTTCTTACATGTATAGTTATTTACTGGTGAGGCAAAAAAGCCATTTTATCGTATATGTTGTTGCAAGTATAGTTGGAAACACATACACAATTTGAAAAGTAGAGCTCGTAAAATGACCATAATTTTGCGAATACGAGAAAATTTAAAAAAAAAACAACAAAAAAAAAACGCCAGTCATTTTGACTTCTTGTATTTGGTGATTAGGCGCATTGATTCACGCGGAGTAAGAATTACGAAAACAATTTGCCAATCGGCTATGACAATGTTCAACAAAGGGCCATAATATAACTCAGTCAAAAATCAACGAACATCACCAAAATTTGATATGTATAGAGAGCTTTTTAGCATTTAACTGTAAAGTTGTTTTGAAATCCACCCATTTCTTACTGAGAAATTGAGCGGATCAGAACTTTTACTCAAGGGCCAAAATTTCGTGAAAAATCAATGGACCGTCACCAAAACATAGGCCTACTATGCACATCTCCACCTGGTAAAGAGAATACAGGTGAAGTGTGATTAAAATTTGTGACGTACTTTATGAGAAATGGAGCGGACAAAAACCAACAGACCGACCAACAGACCAACAGACAGACCAACGGATAAATGGACTCCTATATATTTGGGGGGATACTTATGGGCCTGAGCGGACCTAAAAGTACGGAATTTTCTACCCTTAAATGACGAAAAAAAAACTCTTTTAAATTTGTTTACACTCTAGCATCTATAATTAAAGACTATAAGATCTCACATCATTTTGATTTTCAGTCTGATCCGACCAGAAAGTCGAGACTTATATGCCCTTGACTTTGACAAAATTGCTGTGTTCGACTATTTTGGACCTTGTTTTCACTCTAGAATCTATAATTGTTGGCCAATCAAAACAAAACCTGGACATAATGTTGAAGACCGTAAGATCTCGGATGAGTTATAGTTTTAGTCTGATCGGACCTGAAAGTTATGAGTTTGCCCTTGAATTTGAAAAAATTGTCGTTTCGACTGTTTTTGTACCTTGTTTACTCACTTGCATCTGCAATTATTGACCGATAAAGGCAAAACTTGGACACAAATTTGGTGACTGTAAGATCACGGATGATTTCGATTTTCAGATTGATAGGATTAAAAGGCATGAGTTATATATGCTCTTCAATTTGACAAAGTTGCCATTTTCAACTGTTTTCGTTTACACTTTGCTTCTACAATTATGGACTAATAAGGACAAAACTTTGACACAATGCTAGTGATTATAAAACGTCGCTTGAGTTTGAATTTTGCTCCAATCGGATCAGACAGTTGTCAGTTATGTGCTCTTGAATCTGACAAAATTGCCGTTTCGACTCTAACAACCACAACGATCGAACAATCAGGACAAATTTTAATTTGATTTTGATAAGGATAAGATCTTAAAGCATAAGAATGAATTTCAGCAAAATCAATATAGAATTTGCTCAGTTATCTGCGCTTCCAATTTTACTCTTACAACCACAAATACTGACTAATCAAGATAAAACTTGACATAATGTTGTTGAGCATAAGTTCTTTTAAGGGGGAATGCTCCAGTTTCCTTTTTTTCCCAATAATAGAATTTATTTATATCTTGTATGTTAAAATTACATCTTATTACCAATTGAAAAATAAGATAAAAATGGATGGTCAGCGATCTTGATTGAATTTTATAGGCATTCGTATCACATTACCCTACATCGAAAAATGCACAATTTCTTGCACCTGTCCAAGGTCACTAAAATGCTAATAAAATGTTGTATATTCATCATTTAGTCCCGAAAACGGATTTAAAGTAATGTCTTGCATTTAATAAGAACTGAAAATCCAAAAAATGTGGTATTATAAACGTGCAAATGTGGTATTATAAACAGCAAGCTCGTGTCAAAATTTTTAGTTTTTTGGGAATATTTCAAGTTCTACATTATAGGATTTGATAAAACTCCCTCATTGTATTAAGCAACAAGTTCTGGTAATAATTCTAAAAGAAAATGTATACATGTAGGTCAGCGCATTTATTTGTGAATTACAGCAATTTTTATTAGCTGCACTTGAATAAAATGGCGGAAAACAGTGGTAACTGCATACGCACTTACGATTGTCTTGCTCTAAATATTCGATTTTCATCTTGAGGAAATCAGTTTCACATAATAAATACACTTTACACGGGTGGTAAACTTTGGAACAACCTCCAAAAAGAGGTAGTGAATTTCTGTTCCCATAGCACATCCGGGAACTCGCGAGGTCGGTCCAATAGCTAAAAACATGTAAACAAAGGTAGGTGTCGGTGGTTCTTTTGATTGTTTTCGAGGTTTCTAGCAAAAAATGGATAATTATGACAATGCTATGTCGTGTAAAAATGACTTATCGACGCACACGGCCCAAAACTGCGGCCGAAACCGAAGTAATATCCGCTGGATCGTTTATAAAAGTTCGAACACGATATTGCTTTTTCACAACAGTTTGTCAACAACTGTCACCTTTTTGTATAATTTGTGGTCTTCCGCGAAGAATACAGCCCCGGTACGTTCGTCCTGGGGAAACGAGTACTCTGCATCACAAATCCTGTTAAAAACGGCAACGGGGCGCATTATTTAAGAAAATGATTGAGAAAATTCCAGTAGAGGTCGTTCCAATAAGGTAGAGCTTGTTCCAATTTGAATGAGATCGTTCCCAGTGCTCTCCTGTTTTATACAATGAAATAATGCCTGTGATATCAGACCAGCCAAACTAAGACAAAAATTAATGATGGCGTTTGAAATATCAGAATTATCGTCATATCAGAGGCGTCGTTTTGTCTTGTGTGGTGACTTTGTTTTACATGAAAGTCTGTTTCTGATATTTCTTAAACTCTACGCATGGATCTCTTGAAGTGCACTTTTAGCTCACCTGAGCACGAAGTGCTCGAGGTGCACTATTGTGGCCACTTATTGTCAGTCGTCCTTCCGTCTGTCTGTCTGTCCGTCTACACTCTAGCATTTGCAAGCTTTATAAGCCAATCTTAAACAAACTAATGATGGTCACATAAGTTTTTGGATGAGTTCGAAGAAATAGTGAATGCTGAAGAGAGAACGTAAAGTCGAAAATTGCAGTTTTGTCAAATTCGAGGGCAGATAACTCAAGATGCACCATTCTTATCAGGATGAAAGTTTTACCTATGCAAGATCCTATGGCCAACAATATTCAGTCCAAGTTTATTTTCTTAATTGAAAAATATTTGTAGTAGCTAGACTAGTGAAAACAAAGTCGAAAATGGCAATTTTATCAAGATCAAAAGCAGATAGCTCAAGATGCATTCTGATTAGGCTTAAATTTTCTTTTAAGTAATATCTTATACTCTTAAGATCTTATTTCTTTGGATATAATTTTGATTGAAAGAAACTGTGAATGCTGAAGAGTGAAAGTAAAGTCGAAAATCGCAATTTTGTCAAATTCGATGGCAGATAACTCAAGATGTATCTTTCTAATCAGGCTGTAAAGTTTACCTTTACAAGATCTTATGTTCAACAATATTCTGTCCAAGTTATGTGTTGATTGATAAATATTTGTGGATGCTAGAGCGGAAACAATGTCGAAAATGGCAATTTTGTCAAAATCAAGGGCAGATAACTCCAGAGGTGCATTTTCAATCTGGCTGAAAATTAAACCTGCCCAAGATATTATTATCATCAACTTTTCTGTCCAATTCTTGTCTTGATTGATCAATATTTGTAGATGCTAAAGTGTAAAGAAAATCAAAAACAGCCTTTTTGACTTTCAAAGGCAGATCACTCAGTACATTCTGGTTCGATCAGGCCCATAATCGAACTCATCCAAGAACTTACGACCATCATTATTTTGACGAAGTTTGTTTAAGATTGGCTTATAAAGCTTGCGGATGCTAGAATGTAGACGGACAGACAGGCAGACGGAAGGACGACTGACAAAAAGTGACCACAATAGTGCACCTCGAGCACTTCGTGCTCAGGTGAGCTAAATGTGCACTTTAAGAGATCCATGCGTAGAGTTTAAGAAACATCAGAAACAGACTTTCATGTAAAACAAAGTCACCACACAAGACAAAACGACGCCTCTGATATGACGATAATTCTGATATTTCAAACGCCATCATTAATTTTTGTCTTAGTGTGGCTGGTCTGATATCACAGGTATTATTTCATTGTATAAAACAGGAGAGCACTGGGAACGATCTCATTCAAATTGGAACAAGCTCTACCTTATTGGAACGACATCTACTGGAATTTTCTCAATCATTTTCTTAAATAATGCGCCCCGTTGCCGTTTTTAACAGGATTTGTGATACAGAGTACTCGTTTCCCCAGGACGAACGTACCGGGGCTGTATTCTTCGCGGAAGACCACAGATTATACAAAAAGGTGACAGTTGTTGACAAACTGTTGTGAAAAAGCAATATCGTGTTCGAACTTTTAAAAACGATCCAGCGGATATTACTTCGGTTTCGATCGCAGTTTTGGGCCGTGTGCGTCGATAAGTCATTTTTACACGACATAGCATTGTCATAATTATCCATTTTTTGCTAGAAACCCCGAAAACGATCAAAAGAACCACCGACACCTACCTTTGTTTACACGTTTTTAGCCATTGGACCGACCTCGTGGGTTCCCGGATGTGCGTACCTCTTTTTGGAGGTCGTTCCAAAGTTTACCACCCGTGCTTTAGCGTCGAAAATGGTAAATTGTAATGATATTTTATATTATTGAAAATATGGTAGCGAAACACATTGGTACGAAACATTTAATTATGCCCCCTTTCGAAGAAAATGGGGGTATATTGTTTTGCAAGTGTCGGTCGGTCGGTCGGTCGGTCCGTAGGTCGGTCGGTCTGTCCGTAGACCAAACCTTGTCCGGAGCATAACTCGAAAAGTATTAAAGGTAGAACCATGAAACTTCATAGGTGGATAGATCTCATTATGGAGAGGTGCAGTGCACAAGAACCGTAACTCTGCCGATCAAATTTTCTGAGTTATTGCCCTTTGTTGATTTTCAAACTTGATTCTTGTCCGGAGCATAACTCAAAAAGTATGTAAGGTACAATCATGAAACTTTACAGGTGGATGAATCTCATTATGGAGAGGTGCAGTGCACAAGAACCGTAACTCTGCTGATCAACTTTTTGAGTTATTGCCCTTTGTTGATTTTCAAACTTGATTCTTGTCCGGAGCATAACTCAAAAAGTATGTAAGGTAGAATCATGAAATTTTACAGGTGGATAGATCTCATTATGGAGAGGTGCAGTGCACAAGAACCGTAACTCTGCCAATCATATTTTTGGAGTTATTGCCCTTTGTTGATTTTCAAACTTGATTATTGTCCGGAGCATAACTCAAAAGGTATGTAAGGTAGAATCATGAAACTTTACAGGTGGATGAATCTCATTATGGAGAGTTGCAGTGCACAGGAACCGTAACTCTGCCGATCATATTTTTGGAGTTATTGCATTTTGTTGATTTTATAACTTGATTCTTGTCCGGAGCACAACTCAAAAAATATGTAAGGTAGAATCATGAAACTTTACAGATGAATAGATTTTATTATGGAGAGGTGCAGTGCACAAGAACCGTAACTCTGCCAATCAAATTCTTGGAGTTATTGCCCTTTGTTGATTTTTACACTTAATTCTTAACCTTGCCTATATCTCATGTCCTTTTACACATACAGCCTTGATATCTTACACATAGATACCTCCTATCAACATCGTTCACATTTAACCATGACCTTGGGCCTTGTGACCTTGGAGTTTGACCTACTTTAAAAAAAAATAAACCCGGCATATATCTCATGACCTTTTACAAATACAGCCTTGATATTTCACAAATGGACACATCTTACCAAGACCTTTCACAATTGACCATGACCTTGGACTTTGTGACCTTGACCTTGGAGTTTGACCTACTTTTAAAAAACTTTAACCTGGCCGATATATCATGTCCTTTTACACATACAGCCTTGATATTTGACAAATGGAAACCTCCGACCAAGATCTATCACATACGACTATGACCTTGGACCATGTGGCATTGACCTTGGAGTTTGACCTTCTTTTAAAAAAATTAAACTGGGCCTATATCTTATGTGCTATTACACATACAGCTTTGGTATTTAATACATGGACACATCTTACCAAGACCTTTCACATTTGACCATGACCTTGGACCTTGTGACCTTGACCTTGGACTTTGACCTACTTTGAAAAAACTTTAACCTAGCAGATATATCATGTCCTTTTACACATACAGCCTTGATATTTGACACATGGAAACCTCCGACCAAGACCTATCACATTTGACCATGACCTTGGACCTTGTGACCTTGACCTTGGTGTTTGACCTACTTTAATAATACATTAACCTGACCTATATTTCATGTCATTTTACATATACAGTCTTGATATTTCACACATGGTCACTTCCAACCAAGATATTTCATTTTTGACCATGACCTTGGACCTTGACCTTGGAGTTTGACATACTTTTAAAAAACTTAAACTAGGCCTATATCTCATGTCCTGTTACCTATACAGTCTCAATATTTTGCACATGGACACCTCCTACCAAGACCTTTCACATTTGATCATGACCTTGGCCTGTGTGACCTTGACCTTTGATTTTTACATACTTTTAGAAATCTTTAACCTAGCCTTTATCTTATGTCCTATTACACCTACAGCCTTGATATTTCACACATAGATACCTCCTACCAAGACCTTTCACATTTGACCATGACCTTGAATATTGCAACCTTGACCTTGGAGTTTGACCTACTTTTAAAAAGACTGAAACCAGGCATATATATCATGTCCTTTTACACCTACAGCCTTGATATTTAACACATGGACACCTCCAACCAAGGCCTTTCACATTTGACCTTGACCTTCACCTTGGCATTTGGCCTACTTTTAAAAACTTTAACCTGGCCTATGTTTCATTTTACTTTTACATATACAGCTTTGATATTTCACGCATAAACACCTCCTACCAAGACCTTTCATATTTGACCATGACCTTGGACCTTGTTAACTTGACCTTGGACTTTGACCTACATCAAATGTAGGCCCTTGAGGGGGCATATATGTTTTACAAACATCTCTTGTTTACTGCAGTAATGACTGAGTGTTCCGAAAAACTGGAGCATTCCCCCTTAAGTCTACAAGTCACAAATATTAATTGATTCAAACAAAAGTGTGGCTAAATTATTTTGGTTCATGAGAGCGATATAAGAACATCATTGTCCTCTTGTTCTAACCTTCATTTTTTTAACAACAAATATTCATATTCACAGATGGGAATCAGTGTAAACCAGGTATACAAGTACTTAAAAATTGGACATCAAATATGAATATGGCGTTTCTTTTGCCCCTGAGTATATTGTATATGTAACTACTTTACAAAACTTTTGTTTCATCAGTGGTGGTTGACTCACAAAGATACAGTATTTGTGAAATGTTATATTTTCCACCTGAAGAAAAGTAGTTTTGCAATTTTCGGACAAAAATGATATTTGGGTGAGAATTGATATTTTTCGGACGAGAATACTATTCGGACGAAAAATAACACTCGTCGGACCAAAAAGTAATCGTCGGATGATAAATTAATACTTTTGATCCAAACAGTGCACCATGTTTCATGGAAAATACGAACTGTTGTTATTTTGTAGGGAAATATATGGCAAAAGTGACAAAAGTGTTGTTTTGAACGTTTTTAGCAGTATATATTTAAAAATGATTCGTTATTCTACGTACGTTAGAGGTACTGATTGAAAAGTAAAACGTTTCGACAAGGTTAGACGTCTGTATATTAAAACACGTGCAATCCGAAGTCAGTGTATCACATATCCCTCCGCCAGTGACGTCATCGATTGTTAACTGATCTCTGACGTCTATTGAACAATCTCCACCGTGGTAATACTCAAAACAATAGCAAGTGCCTGAAAAACGACTTGAAGTTTTTAAATTATACATCTATAAGGCAAGTTTCAGCCCAAAAACTTTTTTACATCTGTAATCATCCATAGAAAATCTTCTTTTTTATCCCATCTAAAATATACTGATCCTTCCTCTTGAAGAAAAAGTATTGAAATAGATTTAGATAATTGAATATTTCTAAAGCATCATTTCAAGACTAAACATCAATAACACCATCTAGTTAATGTAAACAAAATTCAAAATTGAAAATTGACTCCATGCAAGGGACCAACAAAAAAAGCCTTTTTCATCAAAATCAAAATATCGATTGACCATCAACAGATTCATTTTACCCCATCTAAGTCTCTCCCGTGGCATTCTTCAGATCATGGCTTTTAAGACATCCTAAGATTTCTGAAAATGTTTTACCATAAGGCGGTCTTTAAATCGATATTTTTGTAGAAACAATATTAATTAGAAAGAACTGACCAATTTGTTCGCATGCTCCATAATTTTACAAATCTTGGTGTTCCGAATGCTCCACACTTCGTACTAATGAGGTCATGATGACGTTATTTGAATAAGTTATAAATGATTCGGATTTAAACATCTTAAGGACATGTCGCTTTTTTACTATGCAATTTTATGCGCATACACGGAATAACACAAATTTAGCTATTTGGTTATTGATATTTTCAGCAATTGTTTTTGTTTTTTCTTCTTTTTTTCATTTTGTTGATGTTTGAGAGATAAAATGACACTACATTTCTCGGTAATTTCTATTTTCCCTGTTTGGTCAATTAAAGTGTCAAAGAATTCGGATGGTATATTTCGCTGTCTATACGCGTTCAACATGTGAAGTCAGCGACAGAATGCAGAGCGACATGGCTCAAAGTGGCGTCCTTATGAATCTAGTCCACTTCAGATGGCCACAAGAGATGACATTTTATATTGTCTAAAGCTGGTTTCAAGGAAGAAAAAATGTATCCGCGTCGTGGAATAATTTTAGAAAGAGCTAATAAATGTAAGCCAAATTTTACTGATTGCGTAAAAGTCTGGTTTGATATATTTATCATTTTCTTGTGTTTTTATTGTTTTAGTAGAAATGTCCATGTTCTGCCAATATGTACCAAAAATGATAACAATCTTACCGCTGGAACATTTTTGAAATGTTACGAAGGAAAGAAACTTTTTACAACTTTTGAAATATTTTATAAAAAAAATTCAATCTAGTATTGTCTTTTAGCCATTTAGACAGAATAAAACATATTGAATACATTGACCACTTATTTATTTTACCCTAGTCAATCTGAACATCATTAGTGTTGGTATTTGAGTGGCACATCTATTTGCAATTTTGGACAAGAGTAGTCTGTTGAAATACAATAACTCTTGAGTTTGCTTTGTAATCTATATTTTCGGTACATTTATTTAATTTTGATACTTCCTCCTCCTCGGAAACCACAGCGGTCATAGCTCACGCTACATGACCCCTGGGGCACTTGGCCACTTAAACTTTGAATTAGCCACCGAAAATCGATACGAAACGCGTGAGTGCAAGGCCCAATCAAATAACGGCTCTCATAAGTCAATGCGTTGTCAATTACAACCAAGATGGCTGCGCTCATGATAAGATGTAATTTGTGCGACAACCAGATAAAAAAATACAGATCGCTGACATGTCATTCAGCTCTGAAATAGAAAGATAGGGAAAGTTTCTCTTTGGAAGTCTTTTAAACTTGAAAAATTAAATTTTTCACACGCTAAATGATAGTAATCCTCCATATTGACAACTTACCCGAAGCGATTTATCAATCTCCTACGCAGTTATCTACCCTGAATCAGGATTAAATTACGTACCTCTGACGTAATCACTGTTTAGAGGTTAGCGATTTGTATCGGCCAGTTTGATTGGTCTACTCACCCATCATGAAATGGTGATGGAACCAATGAAACGGCGGCATTTGGGAGCGGCTAATACAAGGTTTTCCTCGCCAAGTGCCCCAGGGGTCATGTAGCGTGAGCTATGACCGCTGTGGTTTCCGAGGATGATACTTCCTATTACCAGTACAGAAAAAGGGAAACAAATTTTCCAGTATGAAATAAATCAACCGAACGGCTTTAAGCAATCTTTAAAATATCGGTCTAAAGAACGCGCCTCGATGTTCATAAAAAATACTTGGTTAGCAATTATATTTATTTCTTCACGTGGGCCCAATTATATAAACAGTGGTTAGCGTTTACACACCCTATTACCTGCTATCACTCGGGCGAATGCAATCCTAGGGTAGTATCATCGATAAATTGCGCGTGTACTGGGTAAGTCATACTAAATTTATTTTCATTTTTATGCGTTTTAAAGCGCTTTCATTTGTATTTTGTAGTGTTCTGGATAGAAAAAATATCTGATTAACGATATGTCAAATACTACAAAATTATTCATCAATAGAGTCGTATTTTCGCTAATTTTCATTGAAAAAACCCAACTGTCGGCCAATATAATGAGAAAATGATCAGATGGACGTTACTATTAATATAAACATTAAAAAAATCAATGAATGTTCTGAATAAAATTTCTTATACTGCATGAATAGAGGAAATTGAGACACATTACCTTCAGACTGATCAATTTAAAAAATCTAACACTGATTACGATTTGGCTGACGTGGGCAGCATAATGTGCAACCCACGACATATAATATACTAGATTTCCATTTTGTAATAAAGATTTTAATATTCACACGAACAATGTTCCACAATTTGCAAGGAAGGGTCGATTTCATAAAATAGGCGAAGTTACGACTTTGTTGTTGCTGAAGCATTTTGTTGTCTGGGGAATCATTGGGCTAATCTTTTACATGTGGGTACCCAGATATATGGTTAATTCCGGACACTACAAAATATAGTTAAGAAGCGCTTCTTAACAAAAAAAGCAATGGAAAAAAGGTATGACTTACCCAGTACTCCCGCCAATTATCGATGGTACTGTCTGATGATAACAACGGATTGAGTAATAGCAGGTAATATGGTGTGTTTAAACAAGAGATTAAAACCATGTTTTGGTTTAATAATCCGATTACTCGCATAGGAAAATGTAACCAAATTAATGTTGCTTTTTTACAATTGAGCCAATGCTAGCCATCGTTTATACAATCGGGTCATTGTTAACTTTCCTACCATTTACACAAGTACCCTGGCTGCTGCAGTTACTTGGACAAGACTGTTGTTTAAAAGCTGTTACAATTTCCGTGTTATTAGCTGCATAAACTGGGTCAACTTCGATGTGGAATGTGGCTATGGCATTCAATGTGTCTACATGAACTCTAGCGTACGACAAGTCGTTGGAGTCCTGCATAAAATCACAACACGTAAATTTGCTTACGGTGTTATAAACGATTCAAAAACATTTACTAATTAGGGACCATACCGATAATCAGATATTGGGGAATCGGGAAGGTAAATGTGACTATCCAAGTGTGTAAGTTGTTTCTATAAATACATTTTCAATACAGCCATTATGACCAAAATAAACCAAAATATTTGTATCGATTCTCGTTTTTAAAACTTTGAACTTATAATAATTTGTGGATATTTGTTGTTGTTGTTGTTGTTTTAGAAAACGGGGTCAACTTGTTGTAAATGTAACGCCATTGATTTTTACCAATCATGTATCAAGTGTAAAATAACTAGCATCTAATTATTATACCAATAGAATATATTTTCAAAAGAATCCGTATACATGTTTGATTATGCGGTTATGTGCAAGCTATGTGTTGCATTTCAAGGCTCATGCATGTAAGAGACATCGGTTAGGTATAAATACGTTCTATGTTCAAATCCAAGTCAAGTGGAATGTTTGGTTGCAGGTTACAAAACAAACAGTTTGCTAAATAGTTCAGAAACTTACCAGGACATCGTAAATACACTGTTCAATTTTGTTTTCAACCTCTCCAGCTCCAAGCATATCAGTCAAATTTGTTGCAACCAAAGAATTGCTGATCGTCTCTGTGCATGTGTTATTCGCCTCTTCTTCTGTTATGTTTACAGCTGAACGCTATATTAAGGTATTCAATTCATTAAAACATACCAAATACTCCTATTAAATTCTCACCACCTTCGCCGTTTTCTATGGCATTGGACATTGAAGAGGGTATCTGGGTTTTTAAAACGGATACCATCATCAATCTCCGTTTCAACGGATGTCGCAGGTATTGAACACAAATTTTGGGTATATATTGACGGTTGGAATACCTTAAAGTGAAATAGCATTACTAATTTGAAATAACAGGTATTTAATATCTGGAATGAGATTATGAACTATCTGAATGATATATCTTCAAATCTTTTAGATAAATATACAATAATCGTATAAAGGTAGACATACATGTATCTATAATGAATACTGATCTTTGAAAAAAGCATGCATGTTTAGTCAATTGACGAAACAATGATAAAGAAAGGGATGTTGTTTACCAATGGATTTCTTGAACCAGTTCTTTGTTTGTTTTATCCTATCTTTTTTTTTCAATTTGCCAAAGCAAAAACAAAAACCTAATATTTAACGTTCTCCGGTTTCTTATCAATCATCTGTTCATCTTCAATTGCAATATTAATGAAGCAAGAGTAAAGTATCTGTTTTGTTTGAAAAAAAAAACAATACCTTTGTTCTTTGAACTGGTTTAGGCTGTTTTGAAAGCTGGAACCGTCTTTGTTGTTCACTGTAAAAGTCCGACGCTGATCTCTGCTTCCTAGCAGCCACTAGAGTACAGAACGTCTGAGTGACGTCTCCCGTGTCAGTTACAGTGCAGTCTGCAAACTGTGACGCTGAGCAGGTCGCCTGGTCTGTCAAGGAAGTTGGATTTATTTGTTCACAGTGACAGAAAAGCGAATTATGGTCGGACCATGGGGTCAATTGTAGGTCTGCTCTAAACAAACTCTTTCCGTCATCCAATCTGTAATAAGAGTTATATTATACAAGGTGGATGACGTGATTCAAGAACAGACAAAATGGTGGCCACAGGAGGAAATCTCCTGCTTCAGGTAAGTTTATTTTCAATACTTGACCGATCCAAATTTAGTTTGAAGCAGAGAAGGCGGATAACTCCTCCGCGCATTTGATGGACGTAGAGGTTTTTTTTTCTTTTTTTTTTTTGTTTTTTTTTTTTTTCAAAGAGATATTATAAGTAGTTATTGAAGATAAAATTTATCATTTCTCCGTGATGGGGTTTACGTCAAAACCAAATTAAACACAAAAACTGGCCCCTTTTCTTTTTATGTGCGTTCATTGTGTTGTTCCCCAGTTTCTGAAATATGGACAGCTTGAATAAAAAAGTCATTTTTGTATTAACATTTTTAGTTGAATTGGGTTTTTTACATATAAAACGGCAATTTCTGAAATGATAGGGTTATCATCTAGACATTTTCATGATAGGGATGACTTATTATTTTCATTCTTTCGTTACAACTCTGAATAATGTCTTCCGTCAAGTTTCATTTTTGTTGCAATGGGCATTTCTCCTTTTCTGTAGATCTGGGGCCCGTATTCACCAAAGCGTTTTAAATTTTAGAATAAGACTAAATCTAACGAATTTGCTACACTGGGAATCTAATCTCTAAAGTACATATTCACCAACGCGTTCTTAATCTAAATCTTTAGAAAATTCTTTAGAGTTCCAAGTCTACCACCTGTCGTGCTAAAGTACGTTTCATTGGTGGAAAAATGGCCGCCGTTCACCGGTTTGTAACATGCTTTAAATCGATAAAGGAATCCAAAAACAAAACAATAGTCTATTTGAAACTTAATCTTAAACAAAACTTCGACGAGATAACACTTTTTTAAGATATCTGAATGTGCAAATCGTGTAACTCCACCTCAAAAGATCAGCCGGTGAGAAAAGTGTCATTCTAAAGCAAAATTTTTCACTTGGTATGGGCAAACAATCATATTAGCCTTCATTTCGTTTATCAAATATTGTCACAAGCGAATCAGCTAAAACAACAAGGAATGCAACTCAACTCTACGACTAGCTCTGAACCTTGAACGGTGTGTTTTTGTACATGTGCGAGTGTGGATTTGGATCAGAAGGGACCGTTTGAATAAAGAACAAAGTTAACTTGTAACGGAGAAAAAACGTATCAATTTTAACACGATCATGAGCACATACCATAATATTCTTTGATCTCTTATTCCCTCTAACTGCAACTTCTAAGCCCTGTTTAATGTTTAATGTTTATCGGGGTCGTCAATTTTCCAAACAGTTCAAACAATTTGAACAAGACGAGTGATGAAAGTGGCCAATAGGAAAATTTCAAACCAATGGTACCCTGACATATCACAAGGCATGCCATTTTCTTGAAATAAGATGAATAACCACCCTCTGGATGATCTCTATCCCTCCGAAGTCTACAGACTTAAAATCGTGGTGGTCGTTCTGAAAACATTGCATCTCCAGGGGAATCGAAACGTCAGAGATTATGTGTAATGTAATTATATAGGCTATTGCATTATTATGGGAATGTATTGTGTCGAACGATTTCTTTTTGCAGAGTCCACTATGCCAAAAGAACGAGTTCGACATAATAATTCTATTGAATTCCCATTTTAATGCAATAACGTTTTTATACGCCGCCGGAGGCGGTAGTATATTGTCATCATCTTCTCCGTCCGTCCGTCCATCCGTCAGTCCGTCCGTGTTCACATTTGGGGTCCTATGTGGTATGATTCATTTCCATCGAACCCTAATGCGGTAATTTTGACTTGAGGGGTAAATCACATGTATGAATTATTGTGTTTGTTTTTAGGATGACATTATGAGGTATCTGGAATTGTTTGTAAAAAAGTACCACATAATCCAATGACCAAAATATACGTACAAAGTCAGGACGTCCTTGTAAAATAGGGATATGGGGATATAACTCCATTGATATTGTTTGTATTTCCCTCATGTTACTGATTCCAATTGCATACTTACAAACCTTGAAAAAACTGGTACCAGTTTACAAAAATAAGTACCAGTAAAGGTCATGTGGCCCAAGGTTGGTACCACATAAGGTGTTTTTTGTGAAATTAGTACCCCATAAGAAAAGTACCACATAGGCAGCGAATGTGGGTCCGTCCGTCCGCCCATTCGTCCGTACGTACTTACGTCCGCTTTCCTGTGAGCGCAACTTCTCGTAAGTTTCTGGCTGGATCTTTTTGAATATTGGTCAATTTTATCACATTAATTGGTAGATGTGCATGAAGTAAGGATTTTATGGTTCATTGATTTTTGCCTGAGTTATGCCCATTAAAACTCAGTATCTGGGGCTTATTGAAATTCCAGCCTTGTGAACGTAACTCCTCCTAACTTTTTGTCTTGATTTAAATGAAACTTTGTCAATGTCATCACCATAATTTGTAGATGTACATGGGTCAAGGATTTTATAGTTCGTTGATTTTTGCAAGAATTATGTCCATTGACAACTAGTCTCTGGGGCTTAATGCTATTTCAGCCTTGTTTACGCAATTCTTTCCAGGTTTTTTACTGGATATTTATAAAGCCTTCTTGTGAATACAATTTTTACAGGTTTTTGAATGGATATCTATAAATCATTGTTCATGTCATTTTTGTATCTCATGTTTTTTAAGTGACGGAGTATATTGTGACTATGGCACTTGTTATTATATACTTTGATATTGTTTTAGAAAAGTTACCATAATCCAAATGCATCAAAAAAGATTTTGTCTTTGCATACAGATATAATTTACATAGAAACGCTTATAAAAACGTCTTACGGTTGAACGCATTTGAAATAACGCGGGAAAACCAACGTCATTGTATTATTATGTCGACGTCACTACGGATATTATAACAAATTTGAATGGCGGCGACCATTATACACGACGCAAAATGTATTGAATTTGAGATATATATCACTGACTTTTGGAATCAATCTTCCTAAGAATATGTACATTTGCCGTTTTCTAGTTTTTCATTTGTTGAAATGTGTTAATTACGCGTAATTGTAATTGGAGTTGACATGCTTCATCTCAATTTGAACACATCGGACAATTATATTGAATTAAACCTTGGTTGTAAGTCGATTTTAATTGGGGTTATACGCCGTTTTCAACTACTAAGGTCATATCGCGGCGACTGGGGCACCTAACTATGGATTCCTGTCGTTTCTCATACATGTACAACCACAACACCCTTACCGAGCCTCCAGCTGCTCCCCCACATAGGTTCTCGATACCAAACCATTGATGGGTGACATTTTTGTCAGTAAGTGGTTGAAAGTCGAGGAACTACTTCTAGAAGAAGAAGAAGAGCAAAAATAACAACACAAACATGTTTCTGGAACTGATGTCAACAACGAAGCGACAAAGACTTTGAAGTGTATTGTTAGCAATTCCAGTGATTTCTCTTTTTGGAATGAGTACATCTTGCAAGTCCCACAAGTCGCCATATTTATTTTATTTGGACGACCTCGAAATTTACTTTATGAAGCGAAATAACTTCTGGCTAAGAAATTTTTGAACGAAAATAAATAGTTTGTATTCTCCAACTAACTTTTGTTGGGGCATCTTAGTGTTTATAGTAGACAATACGGATTCATATGTTAATAATCATGGTTGAAAGTCGTGAGGCGAGAGAGACAACAGAAATTATAGTTCCGTCCTTGGCGACTGCGCGTGTAATACTTCCAATGCAATATCAAAGTATGCAGTATCAAAAAATGAACACTTTATTTCCGTTCAAATACATAGGAAAAATATAAAAGTATAAAATAAATAGTTATACATACCTCCATGATTCAGAAAATTGATAATCGATGTTATTACTGTGAATTGTACCATCCTTTGCAGTAAGATCATTCGCATCATTGTCATCAAATAATCCACACAATCCTTCCGTTCGCCCAAAATCTTTCGGGGACATATATATGTACACATTCATCACCCCGTCATAGGTTGGGGGATCATTTTTCATATCGATCCATATGTAAGTTCCTATTGGTGTATGAATCTGGAATTAATAATTACTCTTTCTGTAAAAAAGGGAGTACGTATGGGAAGCATTATCATTCAACACTATATTAATGTGTCCACATCAACAAAACCACATCACCAAAGGAACACGTCTAAAAAGGCCCTGCAGTAGATCTTTGGACGTGATGTAGACTCAGAATCGTTTGTGACCGGGCATTTATATGACATATACATAAAGAGTGGTAAAATATCAGACGGGCGCTATTTAGACCTTTTGTAAGTAGAATATGCACCATCGTGTGCATCAGGTCTCGACTACTGTATAAACTGTATAAGAATATCAAACTACATTACAAGCAATATCACGTGATAGATGACACGTAGATCTATGTCAGAAAGAGAAAATAAATTGGATATCAGAATGGCTTGAAAAGTTTCTGAGCCCATCGAATAGCTCTTCAAATAGCTCTTCAAAATGGAGGAATGAATTAAGACCTCAATAATCGTCCCTCTTTGTATCCAGGGTTAAAGAAAACTTAGGTACTCGTTTATGGTCGAGAGCATTTTTTAAGTTCATGGAGCAAGCCTATAACTTTTTTAAACGCGATTATGAGGATTCACGATTTTATTACACAGAATGTGCTCAATCATTTCTAGCATGAGGTCAACTTGTGCGCTGCACTGGACATTTTCAACACGTGGTCTTATACATTATCAAAATCTCTGAAAATGGGTTAATTCAAGGTGGTCATACCACGTGATAAATGATATAACATTCTCAAACTAGCTGATATTCGTTTTGAGATTTAAAATATTCACCTATTATTACTTCATCGTCTACTATTGTATTTTTTTTACAAATAGTGTTCTGTGTCTGTAGATATACGCTTTATGGAAACACAGCATTTGAAATGTGACATCTTAATTTACGATTCCGTTTGTCTCTACAGTATAACGCAATGACACAACTTACTATTAGAAAATACATTTTTAAAATAAGTTTGATATATTTTGCATATGATAAGGTGTTGAAGGCATATTCTCAATACATTTCTATAGAACTTTAAGAAAATATAAAAGTCATTACGGGAAAATAGGCTCTTGTGGCGACAGAAGTGTTTAGGTTTAAGAGGTAGTGAATATATGAAGAAGAAACATAATACGATTCAGAACATCAAGTCTCCATATATTCCGTACATATTGGTACCATTTTATCTGTATGTATACATTTTTCAAGAATTTATCGAAAAAGGTGTATCCTAAATTGGCTTTGCAACATAGGAAAATTAAGACCCCCATCCATGTTATTGAATGACATGTAGTTTTCTTAGATATGAGGTTTTCGCATTCGAAAATGTATACGAAATCTCGAAAATAGTTAGGTAATAATAATATTAAGAGATATCAATGAGTTGTAAAGACGAGAAAATTTATTTTTCAGTTGAACGGTCAATAACTAAAAGTACATACTGTATTCGCAATGTTTGTGGTGGGACTATTCTGTTTTGGTTTTTTTGCATACGATGGTAAGAATATTGCAGATGTCTCACGCCTGCAATATTGATACCAATTTATGCAAAATTGTATTGAAAAATAAGAAATTTTACAGAAATAATACATGAGCTTAAATAATTCAATGTCATATTCTGAATACCTCATATCGAGTGTTGGTGATTTTTCTTGTACGGAGTATACCACCGTCTCCACACTCGGTGTAACCAATAAACTTGAGTGCACCACAGGTATTAAACATAACGACATCAGTGCCAGCACGGACAGCTATAGCACATGTACATGTGGCGCGATTACCATTACAGCTTTCTGTCATCTCGTGAACCTTCAATATTAATAACATGTCATTAGGGGATAGCATCAAAGCATATTCTACTCTATATAAATCTATATTGTATATGATAAAGTATCTGGAAAATGCCCTTATAGCATTTTGGACTACCTTATCCCCAGAACACAGGAACTATGCTGGCAGTTGATAATGTCTCAAATCAGCTTTTAGAGAACAACATGTTTTTTATCAGACAGTCAGTATACACAGGCTGATCTTGATTCATGCTGTTCTCGATTGCATTTTAGGACCTTGTTCCAGATTCTAGTCAAATTATACAGTATGTATATACTGCTCAGAATGAGTTAAAATCGGTGCCTGTGAGATGCTCCTGAAACGTTTACATCGCATTCTAATCATATTGGTTGTAACTTTGCAAAACATTGCTAAAGAGAAAAATAAAACATTTCAAGTTTTCGAAAACCTATCAATTTTGACTGTTTATTACTACCTTCATTTTGAAAAGTCCCCTTCCCTTTTCACCTTTTCATTGATGTGAAAATCAAAACAGATCAATTCTACATATCATTCATAGATCAGAACTCTAATATTCAAATCTATTTGGTCAATTTTTGTGAGCTTTTTACAAAAAGGACAATACAGAAAAAATATTCTAAGCCAATCCTGAGTAGTGCATATTATTTCAAAAGTATAATGACTTGTGTTAGTAATTTGTACGAGTCAGGGTAAACGAATGTCATGTACTGTGTTGAATTTCTCAAACTATATACTGAAAGGCAAAAAAAAGTATAGTTTTTTGGGTTATTTATTGCCTCTATCAATTTCTATCATATCGACTCAACATTGTGTACAGTATATTTTTAGCCACTAACCGATAAAGCAGTGTTGATAAATGTCTCTGGAAATTGATTTACTATCCATATTCTTGTAACATGCTGGTTTTGCAAACTTTGCACGTGCGAGTTAGCGAAGTATCGGATATTGCTGTTAATCAGTACTTGTTTTCTCCATTATATACCACAGCAAATCACACAGTTAAAATAACTCGATAACGCAAGTCTCTGTAGCTGGTAGAAATTGATTAATATGGCACTTTTTCTCCATTTAATCCCATTTTTTCTATGACGCAGCATGATGAGGAAAAAACCGACAATATACACATAGTCAGGTCGCTAGGAATTTCTTGCGTAAATCTTATCCAAATCCGTCGTTTTTAGAATGATGACATCAAAGAACATTTCTGCATCAAGACACAGCGGAATATGGATAACTTAATATAAGGGCAGGTTTAAAAAAATGTGACCAAAGTGTGACATTTAAATATTAAGAATAACGGTTAATTTTACAGAATATCATCCAGATTTTTTAATTAGGGTAGCTAAAAACTATTCTAAATGGTTAAGCAGTGTCCAAATTATATTTTAAATTCATGTTCACTACTTTTTAGCTAAAACTGTGTGCACAATCTTGCAAAATGACACCAAAAAAGCGTTTCACTCCTGACAGCGTATATATTGCACAATATGAGAAATTGTAACCCATGAATCACTAAAAAGTAGAGTGCAGAATGCCCACAAGGTTGATGGCTTTCTAAAAAAATTGAGTGGTAGATTTCTGGCTGAATAGACAAAAATGAGAACACATTTTGAAAAATAAAAGTGTTTCACTCCTGACATAACATTCAGAGGGGTATTGTATAAAACAGGCTCCACATCCTAAACCAGTGAAGATAGCATGAAAAGGTAATTTTAAGATGATGATGCACATGTTGTTTTATGAATTACAAGTGCTTGTTGTAGTATCCTATCACTGTCTTTTATTTACCATAGCTTAGAAAATTGGTACAAGTGTTAAGTGTCACACAAAAACGTTTCACTCCTGACATTTTTGACATGTTTTAATGACATATCCTTTTTATTTGTGAAGCGATTTTCTTTAAACTTGGTACCCAGTATATAGACACAATAACACATCTTTTTAGCGTTGATTGGGTTGAATATGTTTCTCTGTAAGAGCCGTGGCATGTAAAAAGTGAATGGTCACATTTTTTTAAAACTTGCCCATAAACAGGCAGGTGACAAGAAATATTCTGTGAAATATTTATCCAAATCCGATCATAAACGTGGGAGTTGTATCAACGTTAATCTCTGCAGTATATCCCATTTTTTGGTGACGAATGTTGTGGACAAAATTCAATAATGGAAAGAAGAACAGTCAGACGGACGAGCAGAGAAGGTTTAATCAATAAATGACAATATTCGGCGGCGTTTTCATATCGTACACAACCTATTAATAATTTTCCCCGCTAACGTTGAAGAACTAGGGTGTATAGGTAATTTTGCCTCTCAGTATATTTATTAGTAGTACTAGTAGTAGTAATGGTAGTTGTTGTTGTTTTTATTGTTTTCTCGTTCTCACTTGTACCCACCTCAATATCAAATTCTTTATTTTTGTACATCAGGAACGTGCCAAGTCTTTGTTGATCATAACGCCTGTGTTTAAAAGAACGAAAATTAAAATTTACAGTGTCGAAGTAGAAAGCAAGTCCATACATAATTATAGTAGAAAATTGGAATACATTATTTTAAACTTACATTTCCTGAAGGTTTTGCTATTGTATTTCATTGGTTTAAATACACACAAGTAATTTTGTTTTAATTATATGCATACATACATTGTACACCAATGATTGTTCAGTAACACATTTAAGGGAAAGCTGTGAGCCTGGGTAGGGGGCAAAAATGTCAAAAGCGTCTTTAAAGGCTACCATGATAGGCAGTCGAGTTCGCCATATGTAAGAAGAAAATTATTAAATTAACACGCAATATAAACGACCCGTCATACTGGGTTGTTGTAAAAGTTTTATTAATTGCTTTTCTTTATGTCTGTAATGGGAATAAGAAATATTTTTTTTCGAGAATAAAAAAGATGAACAATTTCCGTTAATCTGAAGGAAATGACATAATACCGTGTCTTGACTCTTCACCCCAAACCCCACTTCCAATCTAGAGCACGAGGTTTCTGACATAGATAAAATGCACGACATTTCTTTCATAAAACGAAGCGTCAGTTTCACGAATTTCTCGATTTTTCAACTGTAATACAGACAAACTTAATACACTCTTTCTCTCACTCACTAACGACATGTTCTTTCATTATTTTACAACTTTTCTAACATTTATCAGTTTATTACTTCCGTGTTTTCAGTAGATCGATTTATACGTGTTTGGAATGTCGCTTTATGACAGAAAAGCGGGGCATTTAACTGTGTCAGAAATCTCAGGGTTTCCGTGAAATCACCAATTACTACCCGTTTTGTCCCGACGTGACGTTATAATTGTCCCGGTATGACGTCATGACTTCAAATCTAAAATTAACGATATTTCAAGTTTCGTGTTCGATAACGTTCGGAAAAGACCAAAATATCCAATTTAAAAGACAAAATCTAAACACATTTCGTGTTTTAAAATGGTAAAAACTTTAGATATATTTGATTATTCGAAATGTGTTTTAGTTGTCTTTCTTACTTACTTTTCATTTTTGTTGTTGTTGCTGCTGCTGGTTTGTTTGTTTGGTTTTAGCTCACCTGAGCTCAACGAGCTCAAGGGGACCTCTTAGGGTCAATCACTATCCGGCGTCCGTCGTCCGTCTTGCATCGTCAACAGTTTTTTTTACACATCTTCCTCTCCTCAACCACTGGGCCAATCCTGACCAAACCTGATAGAAATGTTCCTTGGGTGACCCTTTTCAAATTTATTTGTCAATTTTTATTTGTCAAAAAAATGTGGGCGTGGCAGGGCGTGGCTTATCAGACTTAAAGAAATCAATAGGCAATTCTTCAAAAATCTTCTCCTCATCAACCACTGGGCCAATTCTTTCCAAACTTGGCAGAAATGTTCCCTTGGGTGACCCTTTTCAAAACTTGTTCGTGAATTTTCTGATTCGTCAAAAATTGTGGGCGTGGCAGGGTGAGGCTTATCAGACTTAAAGAAATCGTTAGGTAATTCTTAGAAAATCTTCTTCTCCTCAACCACTGGGCCAATTCTTTCCAAACTTGCCAGGAATGTTCTTTGGGTGACCCTTTTCAAATTTGGTCGTGAATTTCTGATTCGTCAAAAATTGTGGGCGTGGCAGGTCGAGGCTTATAAGACTTAGAGAAATCCTGTGAAAAAACTTTAAAAATCATTTACTAGACCAATTTAAACCAAACTTGGCAGGAATGCCCCTTGATTGACTGTTTTCAACACATGTTCATGAATTTTTGATAGGGTGAAAAATGTGGGCGTGGCGAGGCGGGGTTTATCAGGCTTCCAGAAATCGTAAGATAGTTTTTCAAAAATCTTCTTCTCCTCAACCAACTTTTACCAAACTTGGCAGGAATGTTCCTTGGGTGACCCTTTTTAAAATTTGTTCATTAATGTTTGATTCGTCTAAAATGTGGGCGTGGCAGGGTGGGGCTCATCAGAAATCATAAGAAAATTCTTTAAAAACCCTCCTTAAATTGGTCCAATTTGTACCAAATTTGCCTGCAATGTTTCTTTATGGATTGTCTTCAATATCTATTCGTGAATTTTTGATTCGCAAAGATTGTGGGCATGGTAGGGTAGGGCTTATACGACTAGGAGAAATGATGAGAAAATTCTTTAAAATTCACCTGTTTGGCCAATTTGAGCCAATCTTGGCAGGGATGTTGCTAGAGTGACTCTCTTTAGCTCACCTAAGCTCAACGAGCTCAAGGGGAGCTCTTAGGGTCAGTCACTATCCGGCGTCCGTCGTCCGTCGTGCCTCGTCAACAATTTCTTCAAACAACTTGTCCTCCTTTACCACTGGCAGGGTTGCCACTCAATTTTCATTTCAAAATTCCCTGACTTTTCCCTGATTTTTCCCTGACTAAAGACCATTTTCCATACATAAAATCACAGACTTTTGATACACTTTTTCTTGCATTTTTTTAAACAATCGTTAAACCTCAATGTTTCTAACTGCCTCCCAACTCCCCATACAAAGGTCCTCATCCACCAAAACTTATATTTTATCTCAATACATCTAAATAAGTTTGGATAGATTCAATTTCGATTTTTTTGGCAAGTCTTTTCTTGAAATATAAACTTCAGGTAGCATCATTCGAGAAATTAACTTGGCTTTAAATGTAAGTTGCTTGGCTTTATTCAGAAAACATGTAGTTCATGCATTTTGTGCTAAAATCAGCTTTTTTTTTTTTTTTTTTTTTTTTTTTTTTTTTTTTTTTTTTTTTCAAAGACAAGTTAATGCCTTCAAATATAAGCATGTTAAGCCTTTTAAAACTTTTAAAATATAATTGACAGGGGCATACTCAGGATTTTTTGTTATTTTTGAGCCATTGCATTCCTGTTTGAGTGCATTTCAAGCACATCAAGCCAGTGGAGACAGGAGAGGACAGTGCTCTTTCTTTCTCTGGGGGTTCGGGGGTCTCCCCGAGAAAATTTGAGAAAAATATGGTCGGATTTGGTGGCATCTGGGGTCTGTTTTAACAAAAATTTTGCTCATAAAGATCATACTTTAAAACCAGTAATAATATGATTTTCAGAACTGGATACTATCTTAGCCATAAAATTTTAAAATTCCCTGACTTTTCCCTGACTTTTCCTATTTTTCTGATTTTCCCTGACTCAAATCAAAATTCCCTGACTTTTCCCTGACCTGGAAAAAATATCATTTTCCAGACTTTTTTCCCTGACCATGGCAACCCTGACTGGGCCAATCCTGACCAAACTTGGCAAGCATGTTCCTTGGATGGCCCTTTTCAAAAGTTGTTCATGCATTTTTGATTCGTTAAAAAATGTGGGCGGGGCAGGGCGGGGCTTATCAGACTTAAAGAAATTATTGGATAATTCTTCAAAAATCTTCTCCTCAACAACTGGGCCAATTCTTTCCAAACTTGATAGAAATGTTCCTTGGGTGACCCTTTTCAAATTTATTTGTCAATTTTTATTTGTCAAAAATGTGGGCGTGGCAGGGCGGGGCTTATCAGACTTAAAGAAATCATTAGGTAATTCTTCAAAAATCTTCTCCTCTTCAGCCACTGGGCAAATTCTTTCCAAACTTGGCAGAAATATTCCTTGGGTGACCCTTTTCAAAACTTATTCATGAATTTTCGATTCGTCAAAAATTGTGGGCGTGGCAGGGCGGAGCTTATCAGACTTCAAGAAATCATTAGGTAATTCTTCAAAAATCTTCTTCTCCTTAACCACTGGGTCAATTTTTTCTAAACTTGGCAGAAATGTTCCTTGGGTGACCCTTTTCAAAACTCTTTCGTGGATTTTTGATTCATCAAAAATTGTGGATGTGGCAGGGCGGGGATTATCGGACTTAGAGAAATCATATGAAAAATCTTAAAAAATTGGATATCAGGCCAATTTGAACCAAGCTTGGCAGAAATATTCCTTGTGTGACTGTTTTCAACACATGCTCATGAATTTTCGATTGGGTGAAAAAATGTTGGCGTGGCAGGCCAGGGCTTATCAGACTTCGAGAAATCATTAGATAATATTTTCCTCCTTAAAGTGACATTTCACATTTATTTCATTTTTTAAAAGTACGAGGGTTGTCCTGAAAGTTCGTGGACACACAATTTATTTTGCTTCATAATACTTTGTTTGTGAAAAAATCTTTATCAAATGAAAGCTAAACATCTATCAAGTACTTTTCCATAAAAAAGAAATAAATTTTATTTGCAATTAATTTGCAATAGGACCTAATACGACCCTACATAGGGGTACCTGGAGCACGTCAAATTTTGAGCTTTTTGGCTACACATGTCTGTTTTTTCTTAAATGATTTAACAGTATGAAATTGGGGGAAAACAAAATAATAAATGTATGAAAATGTGACCTAACATTCCGACTCCATATTGTTTTGATTTGAATGTTGTCGCGTTAAAAATTGACATTTGAGGATGATAGGATGATTTAAAGAAGTTTGATAAGGACGGAAATCTGTCAAAAATGACGACGTCGGACGTTTGGGTGGAGCAGCGCGTTCTTGTGAAATTTTGCGAGGAACTAAAAAAGTGCCTGCAAAGACCAGAGAATTCGCTGATTCTTCTACGAAGAGTATCATATCGCTTGCAAATGTCACAAACGTTTCCGGGGAAGCAATAGCTGATTCGAGGTCTCAAAGATCGAGTGTTATAACAGATAGGAATGTTAATTTGTTGAGTGACGTCGTGAATGACGATAAGCAAAGTAGCCTACGGTAAGATATATCGGGGAAAAATGTGAACTGTCAAAAACAATTAACGAAATCCTTACAAAGCATTTGAAAATAATCAAAGCGCTGAAAGCGCTGAAGGCCTTGAAGAATTTGAACACATGCAGATTATTGGTATGAGAAAGTTTAAATATTCTTTAACTTCAGCAATAATCAAAGTGCTGAAAGTGCTGAAGGCCTGGAAAGTGTACGAAAAATAACAAGAGTAATATTTTAATCTTTTATTTTTTTTGAAGAAGTTTCGAACAAATTTGAACACATGCAGATTTTTGGTATAAAACAAAAGTAAGATGAACAGAAATCATCTGTATGGTATGAAACAAAAGTAAAATGAACAGAAATCATCTGTACTGGATGGCCACTAGAATCATGGGGGCCAAATTATCAAGGATCAGGTAAGAAGGATTTCGATTATTAAATGAAGTTAAATCATTGCCGACAAATCGTGATGATATTTCTATATATCTTCACAATATATCATTTAGAACCTTATTAAATCATGAATCTGCCTATTAAAACATAACTATCTAACACATGTATACAAATACATAGATATATAAATAACAAAGTTTTAAAACAGATTAAAGAATAACAAATCGTTACTATTACCTACGGTATTGGAAAACCAAATATTTCAAGTGTGTATCGGTAATCACTGACGCGTTCCGTGTGTTCCGGTAATTACTATGCGTTCCATGGTGGTCCGGTATTTCTTTCGCGGTGGAAAAAACGAACATTTACGGAAAATTTTGCAATGAACAAGTTTCTTTAAATATTAGAGGAACGTCGGGTACTTTCGGACAGTTAAGCGATCGTCAGCCATTATTTAGATAGGTGAAGACAAAAACTGTATCTTATGTCACAATCAGAAAATTCTAAGCCTTTTCCCCGGCATCGGTAATGAGAAGTATGTATTAAGCGTATAAAACCGGGTGCCATAAGGAAAACAAAATGAGTCATCAACGACAGGTTATTTCGGACACATCGGGTCTGATCGGACAGGCCGATAATCGAGCTAGATTTATTTCAAATAATTATGTTTGCACTTTTACGTAATTAATTTAGAACAATCTAAAATTTTGTTTGGAAAGGTTTTAGGTAAGATAAAATACAAATGATCGATCTAAGATATTTATTTGCATCGAGTATTTCATAAAAAAAAATAAAAAAAAATTACGCTGATAGCTGGAATTGAACGTCGGTTCCCCGAGTTCTGAGACTTCGACATTACCACTCGACCACTGAACTTGCTGTATCATGAGTGACATAATTAATATATAAAATCATTATTTGTCCGGTTAGACCCGACGTATCAATTTTCCTTCGGGTCAGTTCGGACACCATTTTATTTCCGAAAATAACTAAAATTTCTATCATCGACAGGTAAAAACCTCTCAAAAACCTTTTAATCTTCTTTTTAAACCAGACTAAAAAAGATTTAATCGCAATAATACATCGTCATAATCTTGCGTCTGCAGGGTATCTATATTTAGATTATTGCTTACGATATTGATTCGGGGGAAAACCCACTAAACGTTGAGTTTTGGCGGCGAATGGATCCGCGCATAATATATGTTGCAATCGATTTCTTGATTGTAAATATTTTACGATTTTAAATGCCTTTACTACTATCAACGTATGTATTTACTTCTTTTGTAATGTACATGGGTCAAAAATCTGCATAAAGTAGTATAGATCTAATCCAGTTCCGATTTACTTTTCATCGCGCAAGAACACTATCTATCTGCGTTCAACGTTTTCACAAGATAACGATTCAGCACGCCCTGGGAAAAATGACATGCTAAATTTGGCCTTCTTCAAGGCCAAAAACAGTGTTTGCATGAGGGTGCTTAGAATGCTTTCTGAAGAAAATAAAGCGGCACAAGTCTTCATGGCAAATTTATTTCTTCGTCGCATTAATGTCGTAACGTCATGACGTGCTCCGGGGTGCATCAACCTTCTTCACAAAAAAAGATGTAATTCTGTTAAAAATGGAGGAATTTTGTTCAAATTTTGAAATGTTGTTTCTAAGATATTGTTTTATGACACCATGTGTGTGTTATAAAATCTTCTTTTCTCATTTTCACATATTAAACACTGTCCACGAACTTTCCGGACAACCCTCGTATGTCTTGATGCAAATATTGTTTATTCTAATGCGTAGAAATGCTATCAGTTTTCAGAAGTTGTTATTTATAAGCGAAAAATACGCCTTTAAAATTGAGATAAAAATGACAAATTCTATATAAATCTGAACTGTTGTCCACAACAATTTGTTTAATTTTAGCACAAAAATATATATTTCTCGTAAACGGTTCAATATTTTGGCTTGAAATTTTCAGAATTTTCATAAGAAAAGGTGATCTTTCAGATAGAATAAAATTAAAATTCATGTAAGAATAATTCAGAAATGTCACTTTAACCTCGGTGCCAATTCTTACCAAACTTAGCAGGAATAATCCTTTGGTGACCCTTTTCAAAGTTTGTACGTGAATTTTTGATTTGTCAGAAATGGTTGGCGTGGCAGGGCGGGGCTTATCAGACTTAAAGAAATCATTGGGTAATTCTTCAAAAATCTTCTTCTCCTCAACCACTAGGCCAATTCTTTCTAAACTTTGCAGAAATGTTCCTTGGGTGACTTGTTCTTGGAGTTTTTATTCATAAAAAATTGTGGATGTGGCAGGGTGGGGATTATCGGACTCATAGAAATGATGTGAAAAATCTTTAAAAATCAATTATTTAACCAATTTTAACCAAACCTGGCAGGATTGTCCATTGAGTGACTGTATTCAACACATGTTCGTGAATTTTTGATTGGGTGAAAAATGTAGGTGTTGCAGGGCGTGGCTTATCAAACTTCGAGAAATCGTTATTCAACTCTTCAAAAATCTTCTTAACCATCAGGTGATTTGTTACCAAACTTGACAGGAATGATCATTGGGTGACTTGTTACAATATTTGTTCGCGAATTTTTATTCATCAAAAAGTGTGGTCGTGGCAGGACAGGGCTTATCGGACTTAACAAATCATGAGAATATTCATTTAAGTGACATTTCAGAATTTTTTGTCATAAATTTTACTTTTATTTGTATCTGAAAGAGCATAATTATTTCCTTATGAAAATTCTGAAAATTTCAAGCCAAAATATTGCGCCGTTTACGAGAAATTTATATTTTTGTGTTAAAATTGAACAAATTATTGTGGACAACAGTTCGGATTTATATGCAATTTATCGATTATGTATCAACTTTAAATGCGTGTTTCTCGCTTATTGGCAACAACTTCAAAAAACTAATAGTATTTATACTCATTAGAATAACCAATCTTGGCATCAAGACATACTTTAAAAAATTGAAATTGGAATGAAATGTCCCTTTAAAGAAGCAGTTGAACCAAGCCTTACATGAATATACCTTGAGTGACTGTCTTCAATACATGGTTGTGACTTTTTTATTTATAGAAAAAATGTGGGCATGGCAAGGACGGGCTTGTTGACTTTTAAATGTCCTTCTGTTAAAAATTGGCATTTTTTGCAACATCTACATGTATTGTTTGGTCTGTTGAATTTTTTGTTTGCTCTTTTTCCCAATTGACCAGCTCACAGTTCAAATGAAATGTACTTCTCAAAATGCACAAAAACAGTGCTGTTGGGGGTATGATCACTTTCAGTGATATTCTAGTTCACAATGATTTAATGTGACATATATATTTGGTTACAACAAAATTTATATTGTACACAATCAAATACACGAAGAACTCATGTGAGCGATATCAGTGCCTTTCAGGCACTCTTGTTTTGGTTGTTGTTGTTTTTTTGTTGTTGTTCTTTTTAAACCAAGAGTTTAGTATTACCAATTATAGTGTAAACTAAAAGTTCAAATATTCTCATATACTTCTATGTCTGAGGTGTACACGTTCTAAAAGCGTCTTCATACTATTTCAAATCGTATCATTGAACTATTATCTATTTTGCTTTTTTAAAGAGTCTGCTGACTGCTAAAATTACACCCTTCCTCCGACAAGAACACCTTTCTGATAAGCAAGTGTCAAAGTTTCATTATTTTTTAAACATGAACAGTGTTCTTATTTTGTCTTTAAAATGTCTTTTCCGATCTTTCCCGAAGACCAAATTTGAAAAACTTTTTGTTGGGACGCATGGTTCAACCTGTGGCAAGCCTGAGATTTCTGACACAGTCAAGGCACGACTTTTCTGTCATAAAGTGACATTCCACAACGCAGTTAAATGTTTTTTCGATAGATTCTATTGTCACCGCTTTATGAGTTGTTACACATAAGCGCAAGACAGTCATTGGGGTGGCGTCAAGTCATGATATATTGTCACACGGTGGCACCGTGGGAAATGGTCGATCTTTATTTTTCGAAAATCAATATTTCTCGATCCAAGTAAAGATTTATATAAAATATTCAATTAAACTGCTAAACCAATCAAGTATGACGGATCGTTTATGAAATGCCGTTTATATAGTGAATTTTATCTTACATGCGGCGAGATCAACTTCCTTGCGTGGTACCCTTTAAGATAGACCTTACTATCAAAGCGTAACCAACCTATCAGTGTTCGTCACAATTCTGATGTCGTAAATCAGGTTGTGACGCAATGCATGTATACTCTGGTCAATGTTATCGCTTATTTAAGTCTGAATTCCTTATACCTCTTAAACAACCGTTCTCTACGGCACTTTGTCTCCATTATCATGTGTCAGTGTATGACCAAGATTATGGCAATTTTATGAATAACCGACATTCTAGTCATGGTGTCCATGCCATATCGCTATTTCATGGATTTGTGCTATCTTACGAAAAATAGTACGTCTTCACAACAACTTCTACAACAACGTACACAACTTGATTTCGTACTAGCGTAATAATATTTTGAACCAAAAAAATCTGAAATTTGAGAAAACTATTCATTTAACGATTATCTATCATGTTTTGGTGGTCCCCTGCTCATGCAAAGATATGTTCCTATGGTCACGCAGATTACGACATATAGAGCATTCTTTGTAAACGTCTTGATTTTCATACAGTCAGATACTGAACTACAACAGTATTAAATTATAGCCTAAAACGACAAGTAATATAAGTAATCGGCCCTTTACAAATTGTACGAATTTCTGAATCAACCCTCGAATTTTCAGAAATAAGTCTTTGTTTATGCCAGGAAATTACTCAATTTTAACATTTTTACATACGAAAGTTGTCTTATCTGTTCATGTACATGTATTTCTGCTTTATATCTATCATCGGCGTCTCGCATGTTTTTTTTAAAAAACACTACTCTGTTGACATCCAAAACTCAATTTTTGAACGTTTCTGCAAATAACTTTGTTATGATATATATGACCCGTCATTCTAAAAGGGACCTTAACGGATGTGTGAAAACTATCGACCCTAGTCTGTCTGCGCAGTCCGCGCAGCCAGACTAGGGCCAATATTTTTCACTTTTATGTACTTTTCTGAATCTGGAATATTTTCCCTATCTTACTAATTGTTCATTTTTTCAAATACTGGATCTGGTTGACCCGCTCGGAGTCTGATCATTTTGTCAAAATTTGGATTTTTGGACTTCAAATAAGGCCCCTTTTAGCGAGACGGGTCACATATCATAATAACAGTAAGATTGTGACTTTTTACCATGTAATATTCTTCGTGTTATAAAATGATGATTCTTTTTGAAGATACGTTTTTATTCTTAAATCGGCGAAAAAATACATATATGTATTATAGAACATAAAAGCACCATTGCAACGTTTATTTATTTAGGTTCATATGATTCAAGTCGTCAAAATTGTGGGAAATTATGATTTATGAAAGCGGAATTATTGTCAAATCTTTTCATACATTTGCAATGAAATGTTGAATAGGAGACAGTCAACCTATTCCTTTTTAAGATATTTTTTCTGAAGTCAACCCACCTGGGCGTTAGAGGGTAGATTGTGTATGGGAATCATTATAGGTTATTTGGCGTTCGAGAACTTTGACAGCTTATGTAAATGTACGTACTTTCCATCTGATGTTCTCATATGTGGGTCAATATGGGAATAGCAGTATTTGTGGTAGTTCGCATCCGTGTTCGTAACAATTACCTGCAAATAACAAAAAAGACAACCGTAATAAGATAACCAACCATATCGTTATATACCTCACGATAAATGACCTGGCAGAGCATCCTAGCCTATTGGCTAGAGCTGCTCTGCCAGGTCAATTATCGTGAGCTATGCATGGCGGGGGATCACGTGACACAACAACAACATGGAAATCAGAAAATCTTCGATAATTCTGTGAAAACGAGACCGATTTGGCTTGAAGCATAGAATGTGGAAAACGTCATGGGTTAGATAGATATGGTCGATCCTCCGTATAACACCTAATAACCATATCTTTACAATAGAAATATCTTTTTTTCATAAACTTGTCTGTAAAATATCAATCGAATCCAGCAAATATGTGGCATTGTTCCAGATTCTCTGCTCCATTTTCAAATTTTTCATAGAATTATTTACGATTTTCTATAGTTGTTAAATGACATGTGATTCCCCACCGTAGTTGTAAATGACATACGAGATATCCCGCATTTACTTGTCAACGTCTTGCAAAGTGGTATCTTATAGGTTTAATTCATTTTACTTTTTGTGGTCGTTTGAAACATTCTCAGAGGCAAAGGAAATACTTTAACGTCCGAGTGCGAAGCACGAAGTTGTATTAGTAGCCTATCTTTCGAGTCTACGTATGTTTATCTTAAAGTATTAATCATGTTACTAAAACCTATAAAAAATGGTTGATTGTCTCCTACTGATAAATAATAGACAATGAAAAGGAATGGCGTCTACCTATAGGAGATACAAAGTTATTGATGAATTCAAATGACACAATCAGTAGAAACGTCATTTGTGTTCCTAAATTCTATTACACATACAAAAAATGTAAATTCCCCTGTCTTTGTGTAGATGATAAGACCCTTGGATAAATATTCCTTGGAAAGTTCATAGCTTTTCTTTGAATCTTCAACCTATAATTGTGAAGGCATTCCATGTCCACAGCAAAAAAATTCAAAAGACTCACTCTATTCCTCACATCAAAACTGGTCCGTGAAATTAAAAAAAAGATATAAACTTGAATAACTTGGTTTTTGTCTAGGATTGCGTTGAAAGGGGTTGGTTTAAGGTATCAAATCTACTAACTAGTCCATATTTAACGTATACAACCCATCATTAGCACCAAAGAGCCAGAGGCGAAATTTGAAAAGTGCCAGTAAATCCTTATCTATGCTATATTTCCATTCCAAATACAAACATAAGCATTTTGCACGGTTTAAAATTTTGAATTAAAGCATAATTATGGAAATACTTGACAAAAATGTTATAAATTACCTCCCTTGCATATGAATATAGAGTAAAAAGATATTTGTAAATTATTTTCTTATTGAAGCATAATCTTGAAATCCGGCACGGTGAATCAACTTATTTGAAGTGTATTTACAAGAGTGTGTAATTTGATGCATGTCCCATGGCTAGAAAGTGGAGTTTTTAAAGATGGGTCATATACCTTCAGTTAAGTTTGAGGATTTGACATATCATAATCGAACAAATTTTGTACTCGATCACCAATGTGAGAAAATATACATGTAAGTGGTGCGTTTATATGAGGACGTTACCTATTATTTTTAGCGGCCATTTTGACAATTTTTAGTATGACCTACTTATAAAAGATATTTTGGACAAAGTGTTCCTGAGAGCGAGATTCTGGCCGATATGCTCCGAATATTCCATAGTATAAAAAATGGTGTCATTGTGACGGCATTCGTACAAATAAATAAATATGGCTCATTCGGAACACCACGGTTTATAACTTAAGGGGCTTTCGGGACATCTTGGTCAATTTTCTCTCAATTGTTTCAACAACATTGACAGGGGGATTCTGCAATAAGTGTACGGTAATATCGCTCCTATTAAGCTTCTTGAAAATCTATCTTTTAAGAACGCTTTTAAGAACGCTTTATCTGAAACATTTAAAAAAATCTTGATATATCTTATATCTCCCTCACTCTAAAGAACGTACCTCTAGTATATAAAGGAATGTGGTATTTTGTTGATGAAAAACTCACCGAAACACTATCTGGTTGATAGTTGTTCCAGATGGGATGTCCTAGGATATTTCTGTTGCCCATTCTAAAATCAAGGGTAAAGTGTGTCCCATCAGCGTAGTCTTCATCCTTAGTGACAACCGTGATGGAGTACTCCGTCGTGGAATCAAATGTCTTGTTTGCCTTTAATGTCTTTTATTTTTTATATGAAATGTATTTATAGAGAACCAGTGCTATACCTATAATGGTAGTGCTATACATGCAATGGCGTCAGTGAATCAAGTGTCTCGCTTTCCTTCATTGGACATGAAGAACATTTGAGCCAAAATCTGAAAAAAACGTCCCTTAAAGCATTCTAGACAACCATGTTGCCCGATCTCCATGTACTTATGAGCAATCTGATTAGGATCAATGCTGCTCTTTTACTGTTGCTACAAGTCACGAGGAACCCATTTGAGGACAGCATGGATACTGATCAGACTGTGGTCTGGATCCAGGTTGTTCTCAAATGCCATAAAGGACGTTTTTCCAGATCCTGGCTTATTGATAAAGACCCAGTGATATATTTGTATATATAATGATATCAAACATAAAACCGAATTTTTCATGCTATTCGCAATTGAGCTATCTCTCCTGGAATCAATGTGCTTCTTTTTGTCGAATATTTTGATTTTGTTGTAAAAATATAAATAAATGGACCGTTGAATAATAGTAGATAGATCTATAGTTAGAATGAAAGTCACAGATTTACAGTAACTTTTAGTGGACGATTGAAAGTTGTTTTAAACATGCACCTACGGATATATTGAGCCATCTTTTTATCTTTTTTAGGAAATGGATTAATAAAAAGACAAATATTTACCGCAATGCTAGTCCCACATCGTTCCTGATTGTTTCCCGCCAATGTTTGTAATGTCACTTCGTTACCATCGCATGTGAATGCTCTCTCAAACATCTGGATGTAATGAGTGCAGTCATTTGTTCCAAACTCATTGTAGACACAGCCTATAGGTACGGTTAGTCTAAAGGATATTTGTTCCCCGCTCGAGGTCTTCGGAACAGAATGAATTAAGCTGTTGAACTGACAAGACAAAAAGAGACTGATTTACTAGTAGTTTACATACATGTACGAGGGGTTTTCATTAAAGATTTCCCCTAACATACTTCCAATAAGCAGAGAGAATTGAAACTTGGCACAAATATTAATCTTTCTCTTCATGGCCTCTAGCAAGAGAGACACACTTCTGCCATCATTAAATGCAGTTTTGCAGACCTCTTTTGTAGAACGCCGTAGATTGTACCCGAAACCTTGCATCGCCTTGATGGTTGCATCGTCAATGACAGACTGTGGGCGCCACAGGATTCGGGGCCGTTCCCACAGACTTACGTCCACACTTGAACTGAGTATACCGGTGTTTAACAACTTCATATGATGGGAAATCATCCTCATAAACTTCTTTCATCTCATCAAATGCGTCCTTGGGAGTTCGACCTTTCATGTACAGGAATCTTTTGACTGCTTGCTCCATCATGCTATCTTACTTAATTTCAGCACACGGAAATAAAAAACAAATTACATTTCAGAGCTGCGAATTTTCATGTGACCTATAGAGGTATACAGTAATGTATGTGTACAATTTCAAATTCCTACCTCAACTGAAAGTGGGTCAAGGGAAATCTTTAATGAACGCCCCTCGTAGTACTATTAACACCTCGAAGATTAATTTTCTTGAAATTGGTTCAATACTTTCGGAGCAAGAATCCGTTTTACATGTAGATCTTTTTTTATGATGTGTACGCGTATTTTCGCAACCTTCACGCTAGTTTGAACAGACCACGTGTTTGTATATTGCCTTATTCAGCCTAATAAAATGTGGTGGAATTAAATGAAGAGTATCGGTTATATTTCAAAATATGTTCGAAACTCGGGTTTTATTCAACCGATAACCGTGTAAATTTGTAGAAAGTTTTTTTTTAAACAAATGGAATGGAATATGGTGTAAAATAGATCTAATGAGTAAAGACGGCTGCGAGTCTGTTGAAGAAGGTGTTAAGGTTTACAGACCCTAAAAAACCACTGCTTTCTAGCCGTAAGAAATGCACCAAATTACACACTCTTGTAAATACACGTGACTTCAAATAAGTTGATTCACCGTGTCGGATTTCAAGATTATGCTTCAAGAAAAAAATAATTTAGAAATATCATTTTACTCTATATTCTTATGAAAGGGATGTAATTTTGGATATTTTCGTCAAATATTTCTATAAGTATGCATTAATTCAAAATTCTAAACCGTTCAAAAATATATTTGTATTTGGAAAGTAAATGTAACGCAGTTTATGAATTTCTGACACTTTTTAAATTTCGCATCTGGGTCTGTGGTGCTAATGAGGGTTTGGATACCTTAAGTTGTCTCTGTCATTTCTGAAATGGAATTTGAGATCTTAAACACCTACTGTAATGCGACTTTATTTAGTCTTATCTGTAATGCCAGATGTTTAACTAATTTAAAACTGCAACATTTTCGCTAGATTAAAAAGTTTAAAGTGAGTAAGTTATTTACGAAAAAACATTTATCTTACCTATGTCATTTTATCACACGCGTGCTTTTATCGGGAATGACGTCTTAGGAATGTTTACAATCGTCATTTAAAGTCTATGCGTTTTATTCTGTATTTCAATCTTTTTCTATCGAGTTACATCCAAAATTTCCGCGAGACTGGATCAAAGAATTTTAGTTACATTTTTGCATGAAGGGATAAATCACAGACAATCCGGTTGTGTTTCATAAGAATAGATGATTGAGTTAATACCCAGAATCAAAGGGCAAAGAGAGAATCGATACAACGAGAATCGATACAAATATTTTGGTTTATTAAACGGTGTAAAATCACGTGATACAACAGTTTCAGAAAATCTACAATAACTTTATTAAAAAGGGACCGATTTCAATTCGGTTTGGAGCAAAGAATGTTGACAGACGTCACGCATTAGATGGACATAGGTGATTTTTTAAAAATCACCCGATAAAAAAAGTTATTGAAGATCAACCAAACTTTTGGTTGATCTTAAAAAAACTTTTATTGTCAGTTGATTTTTTAAAAATCCACCACGTCCAGGTTATTCCTAACATTTTTCTTCCTTGTCTGCTTCAAACCGAATTCAAATTGGTCAAGTATTGACAAAATTATTGAAGATTATTGGAAGTTCTAAGTCACGTGATTATACACCGTGTTTAGGCAGGATAGCTGTATTGAAAATCTATGCAGAGAAACAACTTACACACTTGGATAGTCACCTTTACCTACCCGATTCCCCTATATCTGATTAACGGCATGGCCTCTTATTAGTAAAAAAATTTTGAATCGTTTATAGCGCACGAGGGCCTCTTAGTGGAGTAGGTCAAACTAACAAATGATATGTTTAACCTTTCACAATCACTAGTATCAATTGTTTACAGAAATAAAATTGGATTATAAAATAATCGTTTCATTAAAGTTAATAGACACAAATATGTGGCTTTAGCAACCGATTTTAATCCTATCTCTTTTTTATAACGCGGTAATTGGTTTTTTTTTTTTTTTTTTTTTTTTTTTTTTTTCTTTGGGGGTGCCTTTGGTTTCTTCTATCGTTCTTTATGTGAATTGGCATGTATTTTTAAACGTTTGTATTACTGTGTTTGATTTGTTGAATGCAAAAGGCATACCCGTATTGCAATAGTCACGTATAGAGACTTATATTGGAATTGAAACAACGTTTTGATATAGAAACGGACGAATTCAACAATCATGATGGGGTGAACGAAATATATCTTTATTGTAGATATAATGCATAATTTGCCGTGGTTTGTCGTGCACTTAACCACACTTTTGCAGAAGGTGACACAAAATTATTAGAAAGTCTTACCGAGAATTCTTCAATTGGATTATTCAGATTCTAATATAAAACAAATATTAATACTTGTAGAACATATGCAAACCGTAATTTGTTAATTCCGCTAATTTCCCCCAATAAAACAAGGGGGAAACACTGTACCATCTCTACGTGTTTTCGATTTTACTCGAGATTAAACGGAAGTTTAATTCTTGGATAAAAAGCTCTCGGTAGGAAAAAAGGTCCGTCTTCGCCTCAAACATTTTAAATTATAAAACGTCAAACTGCACCAAAATATTTGAAATACCTAAATTTATACACTAGTGCAATAATAGATATCCTAAATATGACACAAGTATCATATTTTGTCAATCATACAATTTACATTTTACTACTATTTCCAGAAAATAGATCAGGCTTATGACGTCACCGTTCTTTCAAGACGTCATGTGTATATAGCGTCCTTGAAACTACTGTAATTTTGCATATGATGGTTTGAATCTTGCATGTGTCTCATTCCTGCATGAATCGAACCAACTCATGCAAAGCTGTTTCGAACATTAAGAACCCTTTCCCGTTTGCCATAAAATCGCGACTTGACTAGATCTGCAGTTGACCAAACGCCGACTGTCAATCAAATACATCGATTAGCCAATGGACGATCAGAAAAATGCCATGCCCCAATTGTTCTTCGTTGCACGTGTTATTGTATCGATTTATCGACTGACAATCAAAACAATTGATATGCCAATGGCAAAGAATTTTGTGCTAACAATAGACCATGTTTACCGTTATGTTTTGATAAACCGTCGATGTTGTTATAAAATCTCGTAACTACGGCTTAAATCAAGCTGTAGTTACGAGATTTTATAACAACACATACGAAATACTATTTTGTTTGTCCGAATTCACGTCACGTTTAACTGGACAAAATCGTTCCCTATTAACGATCACATCCCCATTGTTTGTCTTAAATTCTATGTTGGGCGGAGCGATCTGTCGATTGGCGTTTGGTCAGTTACCTGTATGCCAGCAAAGTAACCGTTGCTATATTCTACTGGTGTTTGTAGTCCATAGAATTCTGCCGAAACGCTTACCCCGCATTTGAACTGAAATTAAATGCAAATAAAATTTAATTATCTACACGCCCTCAGAGCATTTTTTTTTCTTTTAAGATCAGAATACTTTGTGTATTAATCATATGTTTTTTTATCAGCGTTGTTAAAATACCGATCTAAGCATCCATGGAAGAAAAAAATAATTTCATTTATGTACGTCTGTACCAAAATGAGTTAAGGCATTCCTTGATCGTTTTAAACGATATAGTTTGGAGTGTTGCGTTCGACGTAGTGTCATAATCTGTATAAGTGAAAACAGGTCGCTCTTCGGAGAATATAACATGCGCAGATAACATAGACAAGTAATCGAAACAATGTCACAATATTAACTCCTTAAGGTAGAATGATTCTAATGGATATTTACTATTGTCGTACATTTTCGACAAATGTCGACAATTTCCGTATCTATTTTTAGCAACAGTATTGCTAAATATAGCAACAGTATTGCTAAATATTACTTCCCTTTGTAAATGAAATTCCCCGAATACACCCCGAATATCATTTTCTTGTATGATTCTCCGTTTAACAGCAATTTTTCAGAGACATTTTCCGTGTAATTTTATATGATTTTGATTGATATCATCAGTTTGTAAGTGATTAGAAACTTTGATTTTAATGAAAATGCCTATTTAGGAAACTAATTGTAGTATGTATAATACTCGTTTCTTCCTTTGATATTGATTGGCTCAATATAACGAGAAACCCTACAGTAGAAGACACATACATGTATTCTAATGAAATCTATGATGTGGTTATCAAACGCCTATCGTTTGAGAACGACGCGTGGATCAGATCATCAGACTTTCGCACTCGATTTTCATCACTTCTTCGACGGCGAACCTTATTTAAATGTGCAAACTCGTTGTCAGTTAATTGTAACGTGGTTTGATCCGTGATTTGATCCTTTCTTTTAGATTCTTTTTCCATTTAAGTCCTTAGATTGAATATGCAATCCAGAAGAAGTGGTATAAGGAAGCTGTTATAAACTATAAAAAGATTAAGCACAATTTTGTCTTTAGAATTTGCATTACTTTTTAAAAATAGCGATGTTCATTTGGTTACAAGGTAAAGGGTTAAAATGGTGAAAGTCATACGAAATCACAACTGATATGTTATCATTTGCCAACTTCTGAAAGTCTAATACAACGTTTGGGTTTTAGTTATAAGCATATAATTAGATATGGGCTACGGTACCCTTCATTTGGGGCATTGACGTCTTTTGGGAGAGAAATAGTGCGTTCGAAAGCATGAGGGTACTAAGAATTACCTTTATATGTTTTCAATTTTTGACGGATAAAATGTACATATATGGATTTTATCGTGTTCTTACACATATAAGAATAATTTTGATATCGGTTTTAGAGAGTGCACGAACTTATTTCTGGCACTGTCAACATTTGTTTCAGAGGCATAAATTTCAAACTAGGAAATAAAGAGGCTTTATTTTTAAATAAGCACGCAGTAATTTAACAAAATATCTCTCATATGGCACAAAGGTCATACCATTTCACATCAGACGATGGGTAAACATGTTTTTGATAATAAAAACCAAAATCTAAACACATTTAATGTGTTTATGTCCAAAATTCAGATACATTTTTGCTTTGAGTGGTGGCCGCCATATTGGAATTTTGCAAGTGGTGTGTGGGATAAGGGAAAATCAAGTTTCTAGTAAACCTCTGGACGAATTTCTGTCATATTGCACATATAGATGTCTAATATAATGTACTATCAGGCAGAAGTGTTTGTCACCCCAATTTCTAAAGATACCATTAGGCTTATTCTACCTTAAGGAAATCAATGTTTTTATGCCCCCGATAGGGAGGCATCATAAATTTGACTTGTCCGTCCGTCTGTCCGTCTGTCTGTCCGTCCGTCCGTCTGTCCGTCATTCAGTCCAAAAACTTTAACATTGGCCATAACTTCCTTATTACTTAACATATTCGCTTCATACTTTACCACAACATTCCTTGGTACATTACCTTTCTGTAGGCACATACTTTGGTGACCTTGACCCCTGGATGACATTGACCTTGAACATAGATTGGCCATAATTTAAAATCAAAGCGGTGTCGGGGGCATTGTCATCTTACAGTGACAGCTCTTGTTTTGTTGTTTTTGTTGTTGTTTTTTGTTTTGTTTTTGTTTTTTGAAACTGTGTCACATTTTGAGTATAGGAATTATCCAATCTTATCATCGCCATTGAAAAGACGCCAGAGAATAATATATTTCGAGAAATTGACGTTATTGTGCCGTCAATTAAGTCATTTTATATAACCAAGAAGGTACTCAAGTAGGAACGTTGTTTATCAAGAGAGTGTTAATAAAATTTGTAGATTTACTAATTGTTCCAAAGCAGTATTCATCTTATAATAAACAAAATTAGACTTACAACATAGATGTATGCTGAGTCAAAAGAGAAAGTGTACACAGAGGATAACTGGGATTTCTATGGTAATTCTGAGTTTTGATATTATAAATGTGATATAAAATTAAATATTATTCAATTTCCTACAAAAATGTGTGTTTTGAAACAGTGTGAAAATGATTATTTATTGAGTTTTTAAGTTTTTTTAGCAAGGGGTCAGCTTCAAAATTCACAGAACTTGGTGAGGAATGTGCGGAGATCAAATAACCCTTTCCCAAACAAGACCTGGTTTTGACGTCCCTAATAGAATTGGCTTTGGAAAACATTGAGGCAAAAGAAGAAACTGCTGATAACCAGCAGTTTCTCCTTTTGTCTCAATATTTTCTGTGCCACATTTTACGCAAATCCTATCTATGATGACACCCATTTTGTTTATTGTGGCAGTTTTTGAAGTGGATCACCCTAAAATTTTGTCGTTTGGGGAATGGATAATGCAATTTTCTTGTGACTTCTGCTTCAATATCCATTGTCACAGATCTCCGAAGAATGACGACAAACATGTGTGGTCATGCTGGTCAATCATAACGCCTAATGGTAGTTTAGAAATGTTACTCGTGGAGTTTAAAAAAAACACGCTGTGTATGGACTTTTTACCCATATAGTATAGTACGCTATAGCAATGAATGAAATACTAACGTTGACACCTAGGGTTACCCCGGCAGCTAAGATCGTTTGTTCATGGAGGTACAGCTCTGTGATATTTGTAGTAGGGCCTTGTGACGAAAGGAGAATGTCGTTGTAGAACCTTGAATGAAAAACATTACCACATGTAATACCATAACATTTCACAAAAAGGTCAGCTTGATACAAAGATGAGAGGAGTTATTTATCTTTCAAAATTCAATATCTTATTTATTGCTTATCAAACCTGTTATGTATGCACCTTTAGCTTACATATTTGTCATCTTAATTTTGGAATTTCCCCTTGTATATTTTAGAGCTGGATGTTTTTGTCAACACGTATCTTAGAACAAAACATTTTGTTTACTATTTACATTTTCATATTTAAGAACCTTCTGGAAATGAATAGAAGCTTTAGAAACTTTTGGATATAAGATAAACATGTTGTTTATTTTCCATTTAACTTTAGAACATTCTTAACTTTCTGGCATATTCTATATTATATATAGGGAATAGTCTAGAAAAAGTAAACACATTTTTATATAAGTTGTTTTCTCAAACCTTCTGGAATATTCCCTAGTAGCATATATATGGATGAGCAAATCACTCAGTTCGTTCATTAGTTTTGATTTGGTCACTAGTTCTTACTAATTCATACAAAATTGTCAGACTAAAAGGGGATTATTAAATTACTATAAGTGTGTTTCATACTTCAAGTGGTGCAACTATTCATTGTGGATTTAAACTGGATTAAAATTTAGGACTCTGGAATTTACATACAATTAAGGTAGTGCATCTTTTATCTTCTTTTAAAACAAAACTTTGTAATTATTGTTAATAAAATTGTTCTTTGTAAAGTTTTTTGCTGGCTTCTTAGTTCTTGTTACCCTTGGGCCGTAACAAACCCCACGTTGAGACGATTCAAATTGGTGCCCACAATATAGGGTTTGGTTTTCAAATACAAAATTTAGAATGGCTATACTCCCTCTACTTTGTTGCTCTGTTGTTACTCTCTTACAACAGAGTACATTATCTCTTCGTTTTACTACGATAGAAAGATACTCTGTTCCAATGGGGATATTTAACGTCTAATTTCGGGGCCTTTGCGGAATTTCATTATCCAATCGTTGGCAGTAAACCGCAAAATAATAGAAAAATAAGCCGAAAGTGACAATTTTGTCAATTTCAAGGGCACATAACTCATGATATGAAATTCTGAAAATTGCACACAGGCAAGATCATGTTGTCACCAACATTTTGATCAAGTTTTGTCTTGATTGGTCAATATTTGTAAGTGCTTGAGTGAAAGCAAAGCCAAAACAGCTACATGTATTTATTAATTCAAGGGCAGATAACTCAAGACTTTCTGGTTCAATCAGAATTAATTTAAGAAATAGAGGACTACCTAAGGATCATTCCTGTGAAGTTTGATTGAAATCCACCCAGTAGTTTCTGAGGAGAAGATTTTTAAAGACCGGACGCATGTACGCACGACTTACACAACGCCATGACAATAGCCCGCTGGCCAAAAGGCCAGTGGAGTTAATAGTATCCAAATTTTCATTGGCTGACGCCTCAAATTACATGTATCGTCGCCAAACAAAAATAGAAACGACGTAATTATAAACAACAAAGCGCATAAGCGACAAATAAGTAAGCAACACGGAGCCAATCACGAAACAACACTTCGAGAATATGGCAGAAAAATTTAAAGTTCTCCATTTAAAAGAACTTAAGAAGGATTGTATTAAAAGAAAAGATTGTTTGTGCGAGCACGCGAGTCGACTTATATTATGCATTAGAATTACCACTCGGATAACATCACTGTTTACATGAATGATCGCGGTGCGAGATAAAACTGAACGATTTTGATTGGATCATTTAAATTATGTATTTAGATTGTGACGACCAAATATACTGAGTCAAAAAAGAAAGTGTGCAAACTTCTACTTTAAATATCTACGTAACCACTGCATTTAACTTCACCAAAATACTACACAGAGTTAAACTATCAACTATCTCACGTCCATTGACGTAAAAAGCAACTTTGGATGATTAAATTGTCTTGCATAGCGCGAAACGTTGTTAGCACCGTTTTTCACGTGGTTATCAAAATAAACGTTTCATAATAAACTTTATTGTCTAAAATCTGTATTCAAAGCGTATAAAAAACTAATCAAGCATAAAATTCCAAAATTCTGAATAGCAAAAGATGCTACGTCTTAGTAAACACAATAGATTTTACACGTTAGGTCTGCTAGTATTTTGGACCGGCGTAAGATGTTTCGTTCTCGTTTAAATGTCATCGTTCTGAAATTAGGTGTTTCCAGTCATGTTTCTAAAACAAAAGATACATTTTTGATAGGCTTCGGTCTAATATCCCGAATGCAGCAATGACTAGACAAGGTCGTTACATGACGTTGACGCCCTTATGTCAACGTTTCAAAACTACACAATTTATGGCGATTTAGTAAAACAAGCATATGTAAGCAACATTTGAAATCGACGACGGTAGATAGAGACCATATGTTTGTCACATTATCACGATGCCTAAATCTTACGTTACGTCTGCATTAGGCACATCGTCATCGGCAAGGGACACGTGAAAATTAGTCCTTGGTGTGGTGTAGGGCGGAACATCTCTTTCGCCTGAATTTCGCAAAATTAAATGTCCAGTTAAGGTAAAAAGGGCCTAATTAGCACCAAAGAGCCAGCGGCGAAATTTGAAAAGTGCTAGTAATTCCTAAAGTGTGCTACATTTATATTCCAAATATAAACATAAGCATTTTGTACGGTTTAGAATTTTGAATTAATGCATATTTATGGAAATATAAGGCAAAAATCTTCCAAATTACCTCCCTTGCATATGAATATAGAGTAAAATAATATTTGTAAATTACTTTCTTCTTGAAGCACTATCTTGAAATCCGGCACGGTGAATCAACTTATGTGAAGTGTATTTACAAGTGTGTGTAATTTGATGCATTTCGTATGACTAGAAAGTGGTGTTTTTAATTAGGCACTTCTTACCTTAAAGAATTTACAGGGCGTGGAATACATCTTGCAATATGAACGCATTTGAAAATCCAAACGATAAAATGAAATGTTTGGTTCGATCAGTGAGACCAAAGATGTTTGCCGTCATTCATTTAAGACAGTTCACAATAGAAATGGAAGCAGAAATCCCAAGAAAGTTGCATTATTTAATCTCCCCACGTTCGTCAGCAAGTTCTGTGAATTTTGAAATTGGCCCCTATCTCAAATATCGTAAGAAAACACAAGAAAAAATCCATTTCACATAATTGAAAAAGACACCTTCTTATAGACAATTGAATTATCTTTAATTTGATACCAATATTATAATATCAATATTCAAAATTACGTTAGAAATTTCAGTTATTCTCTGTGCACACTTTCTTTTTTGACTCAGCATAGTATCAAAAACGACAAAAGATTTGATGATTTTAATCAATAGGCATCAGCAATGAAGAGTACTCTGTTGTTTAAGCTTCGGTTTTGATCAAAGCGACAATGTACGATGATAATACCGCTATTAACACGGTGTGGATTATGCGTCATGGAGTGGATAACAACTACGGCAAAATTTAGGTAAAACATGCAATAACGTTCTTATTTTGCGTCAATTTTCAAATGTTTTTTTTTTTTTTTTTTTTTGCATGTACCCAGCCTTACTAATCCTTGAGTCACCAATAACCCCTGTTTTCCCCCAGGGGAATTTTGAAGGGTGTGATTTTGAAAGCTTTTAACAAATGCTACACAATGAGTCTTGTTTGCACTCTGGCCGTTGGGGCTTTTGGCTGTGACCCTTATCTAAAACCCTTTACCCTATCAAATGTTTCATTCAAATTTAGAAAAACTTATATGGTCATATCTTGTTCAAATATTGATCTACCGGTGTCAAAATGGTGTCAAATGAAAACGTATGACTTGTTCTTTCATTTGCAGTTATTTCATGCAAATTAGCTCATTTGCATATTCTTGAAAAATAAATAATTTCCTTAAAATTGCAATTTTTGACGACAATTTGGTAAATATAAATTTTCTGAACTTTTCCCCGCCAAAATAACATATTTGAACTTTCGCAGCCACCACAAACTGACAGTGTGTAGTCTAAAGATAAAAGTGTTGTTGCAGATCTGACACAAACTACAGAGGCATTGAAAATAATAAACTTTTTTCTATCAATAAGATACAATGAGTTCATACTTGCATACATTAGTGTCCATGGTTAATGGCTAAGGGCATTCTGGTTAAGATTAATATGGATCATTTAAGTGTTTGATATTCAGATCTTGTACAAATAGTTTTACAGGAATATATTTTTTTCTATACGAGCAGTAAAATAAGCCATATTGCTCAATTCCAAGAACATAGTCTTGATATCAAAGTATAGTTTTGTAATAATTGTTAGACAAATAAAGATGTACATGATAGTACAGGATGGCCAGTTCGCAAATCAGTAACATATTATAGCTTTCATATATGAATTTTAAGGAAATTCGTTAATAATGATGACTATGCAAAATAGCTAATTTTATTTGATACCATACCGACATCAGTAGGTCTATATTCAAACAAGACACGACCAAATTAGTTTTGTAAATTTGAACTAAAAATTTGATAGGGTTAAGGGTTTTATATAAGGGTTGCTGCCAAAAGCTCCAACGGCCAAAGTGCAAACAATGTTCAAAATGTTTCTTAGATAATGTACTTTATGATAAAGCATGTCTACAAAACTCCCCATAGAGGGAAGGGAGGAAACATGTTTCTGGCTCAGGGACTATACTGGACTCTTTCCTAAGATGTACGACTTATTTCGTAGAATCGTTTTACATTTTTAAAGCAAATTGATCCCAACCGACCACAAAATCCGCTTGAAAATTCACGCAGAAATATTAAAGTTATTGCACAGTTTCTTACCCGAAGCGTGTCTAATTTGGCCGTAGATTTATCATTCCCAAAATGCACCATCGCCAACGTAAATTATCATTCATTTTGTCGTATATATAATTTTTAGATTTTGAACAGGTTTGGATTTTTATCAATTGTCCAATGTTTACCCTTTTCAAACAAAACGTCATTTTGGCACCCGTAAGGAGACAACCTCCAAAACTATATCAAATAAAAGAGGAACATGCTTAACCCGTTACCACACAGTGGCGCCTATTGACTCCCCACAAGATAAAGGCTTTAGAAAACATTGTGGAAAATGAAGAAATTGCTTGTGACAAGCAATTTCTTCATTTCTCACAATGTTTTCTATACAAAATGACCAAAAATGTAAAATTTTATTCACTTGAATTTGTCGTTTGCAACATCTTTGAATTTGGACTAGTTTGAAATTTTGTCGTCTGGTAATGGGTTAAGATATACTCAGTTCCAAAATAAAGTGTGCACTTAAGCATTTACCTTTACCTTAATTTTCACAAAGTTAATAGCAATACAGGGAGTAAAAGTGATATCATATTTCAGATTAGACCTTAAAGAAAATTGGCATCAAAACAGATGCCGATAGAATTGTTCATATTGCATACACAGAGTCGGATCATTATGGTGTTGATGGAGTTGAGATTTGCACTCCTTACAGCTTTTCCTGTGGATAGAGTTACAAGCTTATATGCCGTTGTATGGTTTGGCCAGGCCTTCCAAGCCATTTCCACGTAAAAGCTTGAACTTTCTTGTTGACGTTTCGTGTACGTCAACGCTAGTAATCGCTACGTTAATAGTCTAGTGAATTGCCACCGAACGGTGCAATAACGTTATTAAGCGAATTTGTTTGCCTTTAAGATACCATACAAATGACCAATTGCTATTAGAACATAACTACCGCACAAATTCAAATTTTCGGAAGGGTTTTGTTTTCACCAAATTCGGTCTTGCTCACCAACGTTAATTGAAATTCGTTTCACGCTAATGCACTATGTACAAATGCAATGAACGTGTGATTTTAAGTAGCGAGTGTAATTCCTGATCGATAACTCATCCAGCACGTGAGGCATACGTAAAACACTAAAAATGCAAAATCGAAATCAAGCCGAAAATTCGTGCGTGCTTTGTGATTTCTTCATCAATATATCGTCTGTCAATAGTCTTGAGATGTGTCGTACAAAATTTCCTTGCGGTAGACGGTATACTTTTCGAGATATTCAAAATTTAAAAGTGCACACTTTCTTTTGGAACTGAGTATATTTACATCAACTCTAAATTTTGTCACCTGCTGTGCACAATTTTACAATTTGCAACTCTCTTGTTTAAATATATAGTTCAGATGCCACCGTTTGGAAGAGTTAGCCTACTGGTCAGTGCACTAAATAGTACAATCCAGATTCCCATTTAACCCTTTCCCAAACAAGACCTGGTTTTGACGTCCCTTATAGCAAAGGCTTGGGGAAAACATTGAAACAAAAGAAGAAACTGCTGATAACCAGCAGTTTCTCCTTTTGTCTCAATATTTTCTAGGTCATATTTTACACAAACCCTGTCTTTAATAACTTCCATTAATTTTTGTCATTTGTGACAGATTTTGAAGTGGACCACTCTAAAATTTTGCCGTTTGGGAAAAGGTTAAGATATTTACATCTACTCTAAATTTTGTCACCTGCTGTGCACAACTTTACAATTTGCAACTTTCTTGTTGAAATATATAGTTTCAGATGCCACCGTTTGGAAGAGTTAACCAAGCCTACTACTGGTCAGTGCACTAAATAGTACAATCCAGATTCCCATTTAACCCTTTCCCAAACAAGACCTGGTTTTGACGTCACTATTAGGAAAGGCTTGGAAAAACATTGAGACAAAAGAAGAAAATGCTGATAATCAGCATTTTCTCCTTTTGCCTCAATATTTTCTGTGCCATATTTTACACAAATCCTATCTTTAACAACATCCATTTTGTCATTTGTAGCAGCTTTCAAATTGGATCACCCTATTTTTTTTGTCGTTTGGGAAAGGGTTAAGGGGGAATGCTCCAGTTTTTCGGAACACTCGGACTTTACTGTAGTAATTTAAATATTTCGTACCAATATATTTCGCTACCAGATTTTCAATAATATAACACATCATTACAATTTACCATTTTCGACGGTAAAAGTGTATTTGTTATGCGAAATTGATTTTCTCAAGATGGAAATCGAATATTTAGAGCAAGACAGTCGTAAGTGTGTATGCAGTTTCCACTGTTTTGCGTCATTTTATTCGTGTGTAGCTGATAAAAATTGCCGTAATTCAGTAATAAGTGCGCTGACCTATACATTTTCTTTTTGAATTATTACCAGGACATGTTGCTTAATACAATGAGGGAGTTTTATCAAATTCTATTATGTAGAACTTGAAATATTTCCAAAAATATGCAAATTTTGACATAAAACACTCCAGCTTCGTTGATCTAACCGAACACTTGAGCATGCTGTTTTATACATTTACGCATTTATAATAGCACATATTTTGGGTTTTCTGTTCGTAATAAATGTAAGACGTTACTTTAAATCCGTTTTCGGGACTAAACGATGAATATACAGCTTTTTATTAGCAGTTTAGTGACCTTGGACAGGTGCAAGAAATTGTGCATTTTTTCGGTGTAGGGTTATGTGATACGAATGCCAATAAAATTCAAACAAGATCGCTGACCATCCATTTTTATTTTATTTTTCAATTGGTAATAACATGTAATTTCAACATACAAAATATGAATAAATTCTATTATTGGGAAAAAAAATAGGAAACTGGAGCATTCCCCCTTAAAGTACCTCTTGTACTCCAGACTCGGACATTTACTTGTAATACGTGTATACCCTACCTTTATTTGATTTTGAGTACACGTTTTGTCGATTGGTAAACGGTTAAAAAACCTACCAGAGTACTTGATAGTGGTATCCATCTTGCCAATTGAAGGAACACTCAAACTCTAGATAAGGATAGTAGTTCTCCGTTACGTTTGCTATCACAACATCAACTCTATGACGTAGATTTGGGACTACCTCCAAACTTCCTAGATGCACGTTAGTCGGGGCTGGTGCGAAAGCTATTTAATAGAAAAGAGAGAAACAGCAAATATACATGTATATACGTCGTTCTAATTTGTAGCTGGTACAAACAGTAGGAATAACACAAAATAAAGTACGAGGGACGGTCGGAAAGTAGTTGGACTTTTGACTAGTTCTCTAAAACCATTCAACTTTTTAACAAAATTCTTTCTACACTGTTTGAATAAATTGTCCATCTATGTCTTTGCATTTTTGCCATCTTCGTAGGAGCTTTATTATTTCCACTATTAACCATGACGTACACCCACTGTACTAGGTACAGTGTAACAGCCGGTATCAAATGTGCCCTGGTCTCAAATTTCTTCCCATCTTGCGTTTTCTTCAGTTCTAGACACAAATAAAAGTCACGTAGGGAGAGGTCTGGGCTATAGAAGAGTAAAACAACTAATGACATGTGTAATAGTTGATAATCTCCACTGTATATTCGGTGGTATGGGAGCGTGTGTAATAGTGAAGAAGAAAACAGTTTTCTTTGCTAATCAGGGACGCGTTTACTTAAGCATTTATTCTTAGATTTCTCTAAATTGCTTCAGAATTGTACTTGGCAATGACAGTGTTTGTCATTTGACATGAAATGAGTAACTATCAATCCTCGTGAATCCCTAAAAGCAACAAACATGCCAACCAGCCGAAGGTAACAGCTTAATCTTTTCAGGGTGGGAACCAGCTCTATTCCATGACTGCTTTGACTAATTTTTATTCCAAATTCGAAATTATGAACCCTTATTTAATCTTCAGTAATACTGTAGTTCAAAAACTTAACTTCTTCGCGATTAAAATGACTAGAATGTTCTTTTGTTTTGGGTACTCTTGTTGTTCCTCTAACAAATAGCATGTGATACATGAAACACCTATCACATATCAGGAGACAGAATAACGTATATATACAACTATCTTTGAAAATAAACTGACCACATTATTGGCAAATGGATGAATATTCCACCAATATAAAATGTGTTTATACAATTGCAAATGGAGCGACAGTAGCACGAAAAGTGACATTCCCATTTGGAATGCTAATAGGGTTTGTGTGGAATTGGTTTGTCTTCGTAATAGTGTCTGTTTTACGGTCAGGATACTTCGAGTTCGGTTGGAAACCTACCGACGTTTGTTATTACGAAAGTTGCAAAGCAAATCGCATCTCATCTCAATGCCTCAAACGGGATTTGTTATCCACTCGGTGACTGCAAACGCCATGACAATTCAAACATCTAATACAAATTCTCATCGGCTGAAACTTCCAAGTAGCGTGATCGGACAAAGATAGAATGAACGTAGTGGTAGCCAACATAATGTATATAAGCGGTGAATTAGTAAGGACCATGGCGTCTGCTGTCTATCGGGTGGTCAATTAAGTTTTCCTATCACGAGGTTATCATAATTTACACATTATCTACCGCCAGGTGGCATCCTCATACCCTCATATACAACCTATGTAGTTTGGGCATTCTGGGATACGTTTGTGTCAAGCTAATTTCAAGAAATCAGCGCACTTAAACTGCATACAGCTAGCAGTAATGACGTCAGCGCAGATTATCAGGCGTCAAGTAGAACTGAAACCATGAATAATCTGATTAATTAAAAAAATATTTTATTCATTAAGTTTGAGGTAAAAAGTAAGCTTGATATTTGTTATTATTGCAATTTTCTGCTTGTTACATTTACGCACATAATTGTGGAGTTATGCGCACTGCGTAGCAATTTGCCAGATCTATAGATAAAGTGATGCGTAAAAGCATACAGTCCATATTCCGAAGGATTAGACTGAAAATCATTGCTATTCACACGAAAAATCGCGCATGCAAGAGAAAACTGAAAAAAAATCCAGTGCATAATTCCAAGTATTTGCTATAATTAGATTATGCGGACCACTTAGTTTTTAGGCAAATGTCAATTTTTTAAGGTTATTCGATTATCACTGCTTTGATGGTATCCGAAATCTGATACTGTACTTTAATTATACTACAAATTTTACACAAATAACATTGGCTTTCCCGGTTGCAGAATTGAGAGGGTGTACCTCACGGTGAGAAATCATGTGACACAGCAACAACAACAACAAAAACAACAACAGATGAAGATTTGTCATAATTTGATCTCATGATTATTCAGCTGTTATATAACAGTTGAAATAATGCAACTTAACTACATGTATAAGAAAGCCTATAAATTCGTGGAAAAATATAAAATTGAATGGAGTTTTGTTTGTTTTAGCATAAAAGATGAAACTACTATGTGGAGAATTTTCCAAACTGCCACTCAAAGATTTTTAAAGGGAGGAAATAAGAAACAAGAAATTAGATAGTATTACTACAATGTTAACTAGTAACTTAGGAATTAATTGAAAGTTTTTTTCTGATTCACTTTTCAGGAAAGTGAAACTTCCAAAAAGTATTTTCTGGTCATCAGGGAGATGCGAGAATATAAATAAAAAATGAATAACTAATAAGCCTAAAGGTATTCAATCTATCATTAGATAGATGAATCAAACATTTATGTAACTTCGGAGTCGTTCGAGATGAGGTTATCCGGATCATAAAGTCCGGAAACCATCAGGAAGTTCGGGGCGTATACCGTGGCGACGGAAATACACGGCGAGGGAATCCGGATTTTAAATCCGGATTCCCTCGCCAATTTCCGGATGACGCCTGAAGTTGCACAACGTTTTTGGTAGATACGGATGGATGAAAGGCCTTAAAGTGACATTTCACAATCATTTTTGCATAATTTTACTTTTATTCTATCTGAAAGAGCACGTATTCTTATGAAAATCCTTAAAATTTCTAGCCAAAATATTGAACCGTTTACGAGAAATAAATATGTTTGTACTAAAATTAAACAAATTGTTGTGGACAACAGTTCGGATTTATATATAGTATTTGTCATTTCTGTCTCAACTGTAAAGGCGTATTTTTTTCTTATAAATAACAACTTCAAAAAACCGATAGCATTTCTACGCATTAGAATAAACAATATTTGCATTAAGACATACTTTTAATAAATGAAAAAAAAATGTGAAATGTCACTTTAAACAAATGTATGTGACATACCTGTTACATCTAGAAGGGAAATAGGATCTGAAAAAGAAAAGATGACACATTTGCATTTTATTTTCAATTATGAATCGTTTTTCTAACCTTAATGCGGTATTTATTTATAACTTTTCGTCTGGTACCGGACGATTAGCCATTATCTACCAAATAGAGGTCGCCAAAGTCGATTACCATCAATCTGGTTTAGGAATTCTGGGTTTACTACTTTGAAGATGCCCTTAAAAAGCATACATGTGGTATATACTGTTACACGGCACATTTGCTTCACATGCTTGCATAAAGGAAAATGAATAATCTGATTTGAATTAATTATTTCTTTCGATAAAACTGAGACGAAAAGAAATTGTATTTTGTAATAAATGTAGTTTTTATTGCAATATTTTCTTTTTACTACTTTTTGGAGACGGGATTTCGGAGTTCTCTGCACTGCGTAGTGATTAAACCAAGAAAGGATAAAGTGATGCGTCAAATCAGTCAGTCCATTCTTTA